>JAPMOR010064734.1:1325-14661 GCA_026543865.1 Argiope aurantia | reverse complement strand
TTTATTTAAATTCAGCAATCTTGAAACGTGGGATGAAACATTTATTAGGCACCATGTGAAAGTATCTAGGGTAAGACTATTTCAGTTGGTCTAAATTTTGTCGAGCATCTTTTTAGCTAATGTAATCTATACTTATATAAAGCTCAGTGTGTGCGTGTGTGTGTGTTGGCGCTCTACAGGCCAGACCGTTTGACCTATAACTACCAAATTTGGTACATGCATACCTTGGAGGTCGGGAATGTACACCTGGGGTCCATTTTTGAAATTTTAAATAGAATTTTAATTATTAATTAAAAACTAACTTTCCCGCCAAAAAAATCTTTTCATTTTCCCCACCGCCAAATGAGTAAGGTTTCATTTTTTTTCCCCACGCTAATGAGGCTAGGGTTAAGATTTTTCGGCCGATTATTTGAAACGATTCTGTTTATTTTCTTAATGTTTGATGCACTTAAAATTAAACATTGCTGATTAATCGATCTTTCAGATTCATTCTGATGTATTTCTCAATTAAAATAAAACAGAATAAAAGAAATTAAAAATTTCTAATCCGCATAGCGTTACTCCAACTGGCGTAGAAAAATTCACGCATGCGCATTGTGTTCTGATTGTTGACAACGGATGCGGACTCGATTTAAATTATTTTTACGTTAGTTGTATGCTATTGTAATTAAATTGTATTTATGTTATTTATTTTTGGTATATGCTTTTAGTTTTAAGTACATACTTTTTTAAGTAGTTTTTTTTAACCTGTTTTCAACCGATTATTTTAAACGATTCGTATTATTTTTTTAGTGTTTGATGCATTTAAAATTAAACATTGTTATTTAATCGATTTGTTCATGATGAATCTGAATAAATTTTGTGACCAATTCTTGAGATATTACATAAATTAAGATATTCTTTAGTGCCCATAAAGTTTAAACGCTCAGTGACTCTGTTTTCACTAATCATATTATAAAAAAATGCTTTGTTTCAGTAAAAAATATTATATTAATTGCAGATTAATCTTTTCCACTTTAATTTAAAGCATAAATTCTACGGGAGCTAACAGAAAATTTGAGAGATACATATTACTTTATGACCGAAGGCCTTTATAATATTATGAGTGAATTATATGACAATCAAAATTTGAAGTTTCAAAATATTTTGATGAAGAAGCTATTAAAGTAGGAATTGCATAAAATATTTAATTATTGAAATTTTAAGGAACATTAAGATGGGTGAACCGGCTGGTCGCCAATCGCGTTACCATAATTGGCGTTGAAAATTCACGCATGCGCATTGTGTTCTGATTGTTGAAAACGGATATGGACTTGGTTTTTGAAGGCTTAATATATTTTTGACAGATTATTTCAAACGATTCTGTTTATTTTTTTAGGTACTTGAGATATTATATAAATTAAGAAAAATATTCTTTAGTGCCCATAAGGTTTAAATACTCAGCCACTCTGTTTTCAGTTCGCATATTTTTAAAAAAATGCTTCGTTTCAGTAAAAAAAATATTATTATATTTATTGCAGTTTAATCATTTCCACTTTAATTTAAAGCCTAAATTCTACGGGAGCTAACAGAAAATTAGAAAGATACGTGTTATGTTATGGCTGAAGGCCTTTATAATATTAAGAGTGAATTATATGACTATTAAAATTTGAAGTTTTGAAATATTTTAATGAGGAAGCAATTAAAATGGGAGTTCTATAAAATATTTAATTATTAAAATTTTAACGTGTATTAAGATTAGCGAACCGGTTGGTCGCCAAAGGCGGCTAGTAGTAAATAAACGAGGTTTTTTTTGAAAAGCAATTAAACTTGTCAGAGTATTTTTTTATTAAAAATCTACACTACTTTCAAATAAATATTATTATCAAGAAATGGCAATTAGTAATATAGTGACTTTATATTATAAATTATAAAAATGATCAAGAATTTTATAATTTCATAAAATTTAAAACTTTTCAACTGTTGAAATTTTCTGCATTTAATAAAACTTATATGAAAACTGTCACTGTGCATATAATAAAATTATCATTAGGTTCAAGTACAGTTTAGTACAGTTAAAAATTGTCTCAAAATAATTAAAATAAAGCAATTTCGATTTTGCAATTCGATCATATAATTTAAGTCGAATTACTATTATCTATATCCAATTGAATTATTATAATTATTACTATCCAGAAGCACAATGTTCAAATATTTAAAATCAGTCAAAGCTTTTTAGATAACCAAAAAATTTTGAATGGGTTTTATACCAAAAATTATGGAACAGTATTAAATTTAGGCCTATACTAACCAAAGAATAACTTATTTGTCTGTGTTTATATATGTGCGAGAACACATAAACACAAAACAAAACAAAACAAAAAAACAAAAAAAAATTTAGAAATGTGGTCTTGATATACAAACTGAAAATCTTTAACAGATCTTGGATCTAACTGATCGTAAGGAAGAAACTCACACTACAAATTGGATTTCCTTCAGTATTAAATTAAATGCAAAACATTCTAATCGTGAAAGCATATAAGATATTAAAATGGAAAACAATCTCGGTAATTTATTTTGATTATTAATTATGCCAGAAAAAGACTAAGATTCCCCTCCCCCCCTTAATTTCATTATGCGTCACGCAAGTGATATTTTGAAAAATGATTTGATTTATCAAATGATGACGCAATTACGAGTCAAGGTCAAATAAAAAGGGCAGATCCTAACACAAAATTATCAAACCAAATTAGCAGACGATTTTTCGAAATAGAATATTAATTATATAACAGATCAGCATAAACGGAAAATCTTACTTCAAAACTGCACGTGAAACTCATTTTAATTAAAAGATAAGAAAGGTAAGTAAAATTCATTCATTATTTCTACCTCTTATGGCAGGAATTCCTTCTTTTAATTGCCATTTTTCATCACTGTCAAAATCGGTGAAGATTTGTTCTCTTAACATTCATAATCCTTAATCATTTGAATTTGAATTTTTGTAGGTTTTCAAAGCGAAAATACCGACTTTGCTTCGCTTTACATTTTGATCTAATGCTTACCAAAAATATTTTTTCCCTTCTTTTTATGTACTTTGGAATTTTGAAAAAATGCATGCTTCAACAGCGAAACCAACCAAACTTCTGCTATTTCAACCTTACTTTTCGAATGGACTCGCTCATTCAATTGCCATTAAGTTCCTCCCCCCACCTTCCGTTTACACTTTTCACTCTTATATGAAGTATGCTTAGAAGAAAAAAAAACAGCAGGAATTGTCCTCCCAAAACTTTCTGGAAATATCGAGATCTATCTGCTTCAATAAAATTGTGTATAGACTTGAATGCCACATAATTACTGGCTCTAAAAATACTAAGATTTAATTCCGTAATAACATAACTATTTTCAAAAAGTTACAAAAAAATAATTTATTTATTTTAAATCATTAATATATTTATTAAGTTAAACAGTGTTAAATAGTAAATTAAAAGTTAAGAGAAAATTGCATAGCTTATTCAAAGAGGGATATCATCATAATGTACATTACTTAACGCAGCAAAATATTTAATCCGCCATTGATTAGATTTGTATCAAATCTCGGGTCCAAATTGGTAAATGTAAAAATGTAATGTACCTAAATGCATATTCCATCATCTTAACTATTTAATGACGCTACCATTTAATGACGACATAACTCATTTGAGTCATCTGTTGGAATTGCAAAAGATGAAACCGCCATACTTATTAAAGAAGAAAGAAAAAAAAAATGTTGCACATGCACAGATACTAAGTTTACGTTTTTCTTTTCATTTACTCTTAGATCGACTGTGACGCAAATGAGATTAAAAAAAAGTTATCGCCATTTTCAAAAACGAATATCATATCTTCACGATAAAATTTAGATTACCAAATAAATTTTTCGCGTTCTATACAAAAGGGTCGTTGAGATAAGATGGCAAAGTCAAGGACGCACGTTTCATTTCAGCTGAAGAAGTAAAATGCCGCATGAACCATAAAATAAATGTCCGTAATATGCGAGGAATATGATTCAATCAATATGGAAATATTTTGAAGATCTAACAAGAAAAAAAAATCCACAGAAACAAATAAAAATTCCATGTGTTAATATTTTCAATTTTCAGCGATTCTATTGGATTAAGAATGCATTTTATTATCGTTTGCAGAATTTTAGAAATAGATGCCGCGTTGTATCTTTACTATTTAATAATAAATTATCTTCACTTAATGATTTCACACATAAACACCAGGAAAAAAAATGCTTGGATTGATTTTTTTTTAAAATCCCAAATTAAGAGCTATGATATGAAATTATGTCACATTCTAAAAATTGTTCAATTTTTTTAGAGATTAGATATAAATTATAAAAGAATACAAAGTTTTGTCAAACAGTTATTGTTATAAAAACAATGATTTTTATACATACTTAATTGATTACTAAAGAAAAATTATAAAATATGTAAAACTTAAAAGAAAGTAACTTTCATACAATATGTAATACCCATACATCAATGATCCTGGATTTTTTTTTTAAAAGCATTAATGTCTTTCTTATATTTTAATCAATATCATAGTAAGGCAATTAAGTTAAACAATCATTCAACCAAAAAACTCTAGTATCAAGAATTTTCAAGGGAGCGTGAATGAAGTTATGAATGAATTTAATTGCTCTTAAAAACCATTCTAAATAGTTAATATTAATGATATAATTTAAAAAAATTATAAAAAAAATGCAAGAAAAAAATATAAACTTATAAAAGGAAATTTACAGAATTCACTAAGGAAAGGTTTCAACTAATATTAAAATAAGTTTCAGTTTAAATTTTCTTTAAAATTTCCATAATTTATAAAATAATAAATTAAAACATGGAAATTTTAGAATTCAATAAAGAATTAATGATTACAAAAGAGGTATAGCACTTTCACTGCCAGAAAATGATGATTGCAGTAAAGAGACTTTTACAGAGAAAAGGTTATAAAATGGGACAGGTAATTTGGACATATATTTTATACTGCACTTTTATTATTGAATTACTGCACTTTTGTAATACACACAATATTGCACTTTTTTGCAATAATTTTATAATCATTATCTAGAAATTAAACATGTGCCTTTTTTGTAATGTTTATAAAAATTATACAAAATTTTGTATGGGCGGCATCTCATTTAAGTATCTTTTTTGCATTCCATGCATGCTCCCTTTTTAAAGTTTCTATATGTTGCAAACTACTTAGTACACAAAAAAAATATATTCCTTTATCAATGATAATATCTCAAATCCTATCTTAATTTGTCACAAATCTTAACAAAAGAAAAATTCTTTTTCATTTTCCTGGTACAATTTTTTTATACACAAAAAAAAAATCATAATTATTCATCAATCAGAATTTTAAAATAATACAGATAATATTCAACATGAATCCAAAGGACACAGAGTAGAATATTTTGATCTATCCATTACATAGAGAATATGACAAGGTGAGAGAAATCAGATATTTGTTGTTTAAATATATATAGAACAGAATTAAAATGATTAAATTCAAATATTTTTATAAGGAATATAGTCTGAATTGTAAAATATATTAATGTTTATTCACCCATATTTACAATTATTCAAATTCAATTCATCAATTAGACAATAAAAAGATAATATATCAGGCAAATAAAAAAGTGAAAAATTAATTTTTTAAATAGCTAATTTAGATAAAGTTGTAAGCATAAGTTATGCATGTTCAATGCAAAATATAACAAAAACATAAGAATTATAAAACAATTTGGGTAGCTTCTTAATTTAAATTATTTTTAAGCCCTCCAATTACTAAAATCAAAAAGTCACAATGTTAAAAAATTAATTTTTAATCACATAACTAGACAAAACGACTCTTAAAAATATTGAAGATATTTCATATAATAATATTATGCACAAATTTTAATTATCTACACTACATTGGATATATCCAGTTTTTTTCAACTTATTAAATAAAAAGAAAATTGGATATTACTTTAAAGTAATATCCAATATACGTCATTTTACACTTTTTAATGCTATAAAATCAGTTGCTGATAATAAAATTTTTCATCATTAAAAAAATTTGCTAATCCTAGAATTCTATAAATTAATACCAGATATATAAATGAGAAAAGAAACCTTTTTCATATTAATTGTGCATACCACAGTAATGATTAAATAAAAAGACATTTATATATTAAAACAAATTACTAGCTACTCTTGAAAGTTATAATAGAATATTTAAAGCCTATATTAACAGAATTTATATTAAAATATATATAGAATTTTGTAAATTTATTTTAGTTTTAAAAAATGACATTACAATTATCATCATCTTTTAAAAAAAGAACATGCTATTAAACAGAAAATAATAGTCATTCTAATAACTTGAAAAAAGGAATTTCTTTTAATAGACACAATTGCAATTATTGATAATGTTTTATAGAAATAATATACAAATACATATATTAGCACACTTCAGTGTAAAAAATAAAACTTTTCTTTCCCCTATTTTAATAGCTTTGCAAAGCCATCAGTTTTTTTATTTAAAATATTTCAAAGAAATATTTATAAGTAAAAAAATAATTTAAGTGCATATTTTAATTAATATCTCATTAGTAATACAATATTATTGATCATTTCACAAATAAGAAAACTTTCTCAAGAAAAGAAGACTATAATTTTAATAAATTTCAACTCATCATAATGACAAACATTATACAAAAAAAAGTTCCTTATAATTTAAAATGCTTACCTACTACACTTATTCCACTGTTATTGTAGTTAAAAAATTCCCTGTGTGCCTGTTCTAGTACCTATATTAAAAAGAGAAAACAACTTAAATTAATATCTAAATAGATTTTTAAATATATAGTTTCTCTAATTAATTAAAATGTTCTTGAAATCTACCATGCTAAAATTATATAGTTGTATGTATAAATTCATTAACTGGGGAGGGGGGGATGGATCACAGAATTCTCGAATTTCTTAATCTCTGGATATAACAGATGATATGGGTTACTTAGCAAATGATAGTGCATTATAAAGGTGACTAACAGTTGCATTGAGCAGTAAAATAAATACTAATAATATTTCATATTACATAAAATACATAAATAAATATAAAATACTTATCTTAATATCCTAAATTCTTTACCAAGACATTGTATAATATATTTAGCAATAAAGTAAAGAACTGTAAAAACTGTGTGTGAAAGACAGATAATGCAATAAAAATTCTCATAAGATCATTTTTTAAAATCCATTTCACATTCTTAAATGAAAAGAATTAAGAAATATGTACTGATTTTAACAACTTTAATTTAACTAAGTTTATAAAAGATTTCCAGGAAATGATGAATTTGAAAATGGAAGAAACGCAGATTAAAAGGCAGCAAAATATACTTAGAGAAAAAGAAAATGGCTATTTTCTAGAAAATAAATTAGAATGTCACTTTAAATAGAATTCAGCTGGTCTGTCCAAATAACACCACAGAATTAAACCTCATCTAAATTATTCATATAAGTAGTATTCATATAAAGCAAAAGTACATATATAAAATACTATTGAAGTGGATAATGCATACTCCAAGTCATTTAATGGAATGCCTGAATTATGTCTATAAATATATATGAGGATTTTCTCTGAATTAGGTTGCATAATAAAAAAAAGTACTTTCATAAAATATTTCTAGCAAAAAGGAGTATATTATGAAAAGTAACATGAACAGATTTCTTTTAATACCAGATAAAAAGTACCAGATAAAGCTATAAAATCAATATATTTTTTAATTCAAAACTGAATATCTGTAGCATGACAAATAATCTCAATACTTTCTTGATAAGCATATACAGGATAACCTAAAAGGTCATTTACAAATTTTATGCAACGGTCATACATGCAGAAACAATTTATTTTTACAATAGGAGCATTGGCTTGCACATGCAAAAGGCAATTGCTATAAATTACTCTTTGTCAGTTAAGTAAAAAAAAAATCATAAATTATACAACACAAGTTTAATAAAATATAAACATACAATACCACAACACAATTGCTTCAATTACTACTTCACAAGTCATATAAAATATATAACAGACACAATGCTATGTAAAACATAATATCAACAGCAAAAAAAAAAAAAAAAAGACAGAAAAAGAAAAGAAAGAAAATTCACCATACTTAAAGTAGGTATTTTCATGTTACTATTCATGCAGTTATATTATTGTCCCAATTAACATAAAGCTTTCAACAATTTTGTTACCATATCTTTGCGATATTGTATGATATTCAGAATAACAAACAACACGGAGATAATGTACAATATTTGTGCTAATAGGATTGCTATTTTAATTTTCCCCCCATTAAATCTGTGTTATACATCTTATTTGATATATCCTCTCCTTTTACCAAATTCATTGACAAGAAGTCACTGATAGGACTGCTCTTTAAAATTGCAGTCCAATATTCCATATGAAATATATTCTTTCAGCCTGCTTGATCTACTCTTAATATTTATAAACAGACTTTTGGGGCACTCTGTAGTACCGAATATAAAATCCACTGCATATATTTCTGGAAAATTTTTTTAGCCCCTCTGTCATGGTTTTTGCATTAGTTGCACTAAAAATATGTTTAATTTTTCCTTTGCATTTAAGCTCGAATGAATCTAGTATTGAAGAAGCAACTCACTTTCATTTTTCTTATAGAATATTTACATAGAAAATTCTATTTAAATAACATCACTCCATATTCTAATAATAGAATAATTGATTCCAGAAGAGATACAAAGGTAATGACAAATCCTGTCTTTTATTTATTTATTTTCAGAACTACAGAAAGCCACCTCTGGCACATAAATGGATGTACCCTATTTTTCAAAATCCATACTCTGAAGATAAAATATTCAATAATTAAATGGTGAAAATATGGATTTTGTAAGGGAGAAAATTTACTCAATTTATGAATCGACTCAAAACTTCATCAGGTATATTTTAATATAAATATGCAATTAAATTATTTGTAGACATAAAAAAACATATTCTACATCTTGAAATCATGATGTTGAAAATTAATAAGAATTTAAAAAATTGCACCTTTGAAAGCACAATTTTTATATCATTCTATCTTTTAATTTATAGATCAGTATCAATAAAAGCATAAATAGCAAAATTTACAGATTAGAATTTATATATTTACTATATTTCATTAACTGAAATTATGCATCTTTTAAACTGTGAGAAGTATAAAAGAAAATGGATATTCATGCATGAATTTTAAAATTTAATCCAAAACTATTTGTGCATAGAAGCTACAGTGGGAACTTGAATACAAAGAGAGGGGTGGAGAAACTTGAGCATAACAGGTGGGGGGAAGAAAAGATTAATTAACAACTTCAAAATTAACAAATAATAAAAAATATTAATTTCTACATTGGGTTGAAGAATATACATAATTCACAGTTTTATTAGTAAGAATATCGGTGTTTGGATCGTATTTTTTGCATGCAAAAAAAAAAAAAGCAAAAAAAAAAAAAAAACCCAGGATCAAACATAGAATTTATATGTGTAAAAAATATTAGCATCACAATTTTTATGCAAGATTTACTAAAATTGAAATAAAAATAATTTACACTGTACGTTGCATATTTCACAGTTATTGTAAAAAAGAAAGGGGGGGGGAGAAGGAAAAAAAAAGGTTCGATTCCATACAATTAATTTTTTTTCTAACTTTAGGATAAAACAATAAAATTTGAAACAAGAATAACACTTACCTCTTCCGGTACTTTTGCAGGTCCTGGTGCAAAATTCAAAGCCTTATTCGATGCCATTTTTATTTGAAAATTGCAACTTGATGTTAAAATTGAATTCACAAAACACACCTCCTAATCGGTGCACGTCAAATCACAGAAAGAGAGAAAAGAGTATATACCCAAGCCCTTAAGTAATGTAGCATCAGCCCAGCTCGATTCTCCCAGCACCCCTCTTGCACGTGTGATGGACTGCCCTAGCAACGAACTCATCCTCCCGGCGTTCGTGTAACCAGCTGCAGCGGTAGTTTCGAAATTCGACTGAAGATTTAAGTGATGTGCTTGTCAGTTGGCGTCATAAAGAATGACGGATTTGATTGCCTCATGCTCAAGTTTCCTAATAATTGTTCTTAATTTCTTATATTGATTCAATTTGATAATCGGTCTTTTTTATAAATAATCTTATGGATAGTTTATAAATTATCTAATCTAAGTTTTTTTTTTATATATATAAATAAGAGTACATAAGTATTTAATGAAGCCTAGAATTTGAAAATAGATACGCAAATAAAAATGAATTAATAATATTTTTTTAATTTAAATAGATATTTACTATAGTTAAAATTAAATGAGGTATTTTTCTTCCAAATTATTTTTTCATTTAAACACCTGATACACAACTATAGAAAGAAAAAAAATCCTAAAATATGGAAAGCCTGAAATATACTTTTTCTTAAATTTCTTCTAAAAATTAGAAGAAATTAAAAAAATTTGGATTTTTTTTTATAAAAATTATTTTCTAAATACGAATTTTTTTTAATGATATACAAGTATTAGAACAGCCCAGTGTATCCATAGATAAATAAGAAAATAAATTATTTTATTATTATTATTTTTAATTTTAATAATTCCTACGACTACATTAGAGAGAAATGCTTCTCGATTCGAAAAAAGAATGAAATATTTTCTGATATCCTTATGAATCAAATTTGTTCTGAAGCAGAGTGTTTTTCATCCAAGCATCAACATGTTTAGAATTTCATTCATGAGTCATTCGTACTACAAGCTAAAAATTATGAATCGTTTTATTGAAAGCAAAACAAGGTGAATGGATTTTATTTTTTAATCTTTAAAAATACTAATAAAATGAAATTAGGTTTATTTTTAAGCTATGCCATAAAATTTTTCTTGTAAATAATAAATGAGAAAACATTCTGCTACACGTATTCAATTTAGTTCTACATTGGAGAATCTCTCTGTTCCAGCTGCATCAAATTTTATAAATCAAAATACGGAATGCTGGCAAAAGATCGAAAAAAAAACAATCGTGAGTTTAAAACTTTAATTAAAATTAAATATTTAATTCAGTGGAAGTAGTCTCCCTAAAACTGTCTCGCATACTATTTGATAAAGATGTTATCCATGTGAACGTCTTGCTTGGCATGTAGTGATTACGAAATATTAATCTTTGGCGTAAATTTAACATTTTTGCTCAATCTATCTTGTGATCGCTGGTGAGTATTTTGGCGACAAATCTCCGGCATAAGGAGATTAATAACCAAATTAGTAACCAAAAAATCGAATTGGGTTTCAGTCACGCTCTTTCCAACCGATTGATACAAAAATCTGACATAAAAATATATTTAAAATTGCAAAATCTCATATCAAATTTTATATATTTAAGCCACTGCGTTTTTCAGTTATTGCGTTTACATGTTTCTGAAAGTACAGACTGAAAGACAGTCAACCTCTTGTCGGATTTCGCTCAAAATTTGGTAGCCATTTATCTAAAGACGTTAAATCTGTGTACCGAATTTTATCTATCTAGCTCTCTTCGTTTTTTAGTTATTGTGCTCATATTCGAACAGCCGGACAGACAGAAATCCTCGGAACCAATTTTCTGAAAATTTGAAAGAAATCTACATATTTGGTGTAGAGTCCATATATCAAATTTAATCTGTCTAGCTCATAGCTATTTTGAGTTATGAGTTTTTGACGTTTTTTATACTTATTCTGTATTTAGTATAGAAAAAAGTAAAAACGTGATAGCTTGAAATCAACAATGCATTAAGAAAAATATATGAATGACTAAAATTGAATGCCTTTTACCTACATGAATCAATGAAGTTTGATTCAGAATCGTAAAAGTGTAAGCAAATATGTACATAGTTTCATAGGGTAGGCTTAAAAAGAAATGATTCGTTTCCTACATTTTTTTAGTACAACCTATATATTATCATTACATTTTTTTTATTACTATTAACTGCAACTGTTTACAGTTAATGATTCTAGAAACATCTTCGTTGACAAAAAATTTAAAATAAAATAAAAGCATTTTTCAAGTAAAATTAACTGCTTAAATTATTATTTTTTTAAATTTTTGTCCTTTACAATGTAAATTAATCTAATAGGTGTAATTCTTGAGAAGACTATTATTTCTCCTAGAAGCAAATCTTATATCAGCACGAGCCGATTATCTTCATTTTTCTAAAAATGATCTCAGTTTTACGAACGAGATTTCTATTAAAATATCTGCTTTCAAGTATATTTATATTATGAGCATTCAAAAAGAATAAGAAAATGTCTAGCCGCCCTCTTTTTATAATGCACGTTATGAAGTCCGTCTTTTAATCAAGTGATCAATTTGCTTTCATATTTTAACGTATTTTCAACATACTAATGATTTATTTTAGGTTATTATTTTATTTCATTAATTTTGTGAACATGTATTAATTAATATTATTTATTATATATGGTTAATTTTTGGAGAATTTTACAATTTTAATTTTTTTTATTATATACATGCTGAAAAATAAATCAAAACCTATATATTTTTACCAAATCCTCAAAAAAATTTAATTAAATAAATCATTAAAGTGATTGCATTTAAAATTTATTGAAATGTGAAATGAAATTGTCTTGTTATTAAAAGATGGGCCTCATAATATGCCATATCTGAGGTTGTGAAATGCCACTGCTTAATATATAGTGCTTAATGCTTAAATCCCCCACTGAATCGAGCCCTGCAATGGTCTTCTAAAGGATGTGACAACCTCACCTTCACTTGCATGAACAATGTGATGAAGCAAAAGGAATTAATTTACTTATCTCGAAACAAATGAGACTATTCTGAAAATAATCCTTTCCTTTTGAACTGTGGTTAAATGATGGAGACAATATTTGTATCAGTATATGTCTTTGAATTTTCCATGCCACATCAGCTGTAAGATGTTTACTTTCGATGAAGATTTCATATGTGTAGATCGTTGGAAAAATTAGATTTTGAACCTGGGAAAGCTCTCCTGCCACCAAACTAAAATTACTGCAGCCTTTGACTGATTTTATAAAGATACAATATGAAATACAATAAATTGATTAAAGTGATATGTAATATCATTGAAGTCTGTCTGTATGTTTTTATTCATGCTTTGTCAGTGTAAGATTCACCTTCTTTCTTTCTGCATTATCTGTTTTTGCAATTTAGAATATCTGAAAAATATGTTAATTTTGAACGAAAAAAAAAAACAAGTTGCCAGATAATATTAAAAATAATTTTATTTTAAAACTAAAATCTAACAATTAAG
>JAPMOR010064733.1:0-23025 GCA_026543865.1 Argiope aurantia | reverse complement strand
AAAAAAAAATTAAATTGTATATGTTAAAAAAAATCTTGTATATTAAATACTTTTGGGATAAAATGTATAGCATCAGAATATTAAGAACAAGGTAGCTTATTCTGATTTTCAAGTCAAATATTGTATAAATAAAGTAGTCACTAGGGATTCAAAGTGATGAAGGCTTATCATGCTAATGATTTAAGTCATAAATATAAAAAATAAGCATCACTTAAAGAAATCACTTAATTTATAGATGTAGGTTCAATGCCATTGTTATAACAATTTAATACTATAAAAGTATATTTTTATGTTTTTACAATCCAGAGTGATTATTGTGTATAAATATTCTTGTTCTATGTCTCATATATGTTATTATTTTCATTCTTTCAAATTTTGTGAATATATAAGTGCTTCATTTGCCACAATTATTTAATGACTAGTTTTATTTTACCATAATTTCAAAAAAAAAAAAAAAAAAACTTGGTTAGCATTTCTTAAGTATTTGAAAAGAACCCTTGTTAAGAGTTTTAAGTTAATGAATTAGATTATATAAGATATGTAATTAAAAATATCTTTAGTGTTATTGTGAATATCTTGTTGAATTTTATCATTTTTTAATGATAAAATTAGGAAAGATATCCTTTTTTGTAATTTCCCATCATTAATTATTGTTGCAGTACAAATGATTCAATTCTTTTTAATTTTCTGAATGAATCTTAATCTAATTGAACTGATTTGGATGGAATGTTTGTTTTTTTCCTCTGTTAACAAAATAATTCTATTTTCAGTTCAAAAGTACTTTAAATATTTATATACAGTGTAATTTTTATTTATTTGTTATTAATATTTTGTTTTAGATTTATACAAAATTATCCATTCAGCTCGCTATATTCCAGGAAAATCCATTCTAGTCATTTTGGTGAAAAGTTAATCAAATGGTAATTTTTTGAAATGATCTATTCGTTAAATTATGTAGATACAATCTGTGCTCTTCATATAAAAACAAAATATTCTATTTATCATTTTTCTTTCTTTTTATAGGTATTTTATTCCTATTTTGCTTATTATGCTAATTGAAAATGATATCTTTATCAAAGAAAGTGAAAAAAGAAACAGGAAACAGCAACAATCATATGGCAAAACCAAATCCCCGGGTTTCAATTAGAGATAAGCTGCTTATTAAAGGTAATATTAATTACCTAGTTTTAATATTTGATTTACTTATATATAGTAAATTTGATTTGATTTATCATTAATATTATACTCTACATTATAATTTTATTTTTCTTTATTCATTTATATATGGAGAATTTTTGCTGTAGTGATTGAACTTCTGTGTTCTTGAAATCTATATCTTTTATACTTTTTTCATGTATTTATAAAAAAAAATGTAATTATAAAAAAAATTCGTCATCTCTAAATGTGACGAATTTTTGCAACTTAGACCTCTTTGAATTCGTAAAAACCAATTTTGAAACTATGTTTTGTCTGTGAACACAACTTAAAAATTAAATGAACTAAACAAATGAATTTTGATATATTGTTTTCACTGTAAAATTGTAGATCTAAAGGAAATTTTGTACCCAATGTTTCTTCATGAAGTCTAAAATTCATAATCATATTTTTTTACTGTGTATTCAGTTTAAACATGATCATATCATATTCTGGAAGTAACAAGAAACTAGATGACGGGGAATAATTTTTGGGTTTTAAAAAGGAAATGATTTAAAACTTGTGAAAAACAAACAACAAAAACCCACTTGTGTTTTAAAAAAACAACAGCAAAACTTTATCCTGATAATACAGTTTAAAAATTTATTTTACTTTTTTTTTACTGTATAAAATGTATATGTTTTTTCATTGATCATAAGTAAATTCATATAAAAATGTTCTTTTTAAAGTTAGAAACCATTAAAACTAGTATTTCAGTAACACATAGATGTTTGCTGCATCTTTTTGTCATTTTTAACCCTACTTAATAAAATTGATTGTAAAATAAATTTAATTAAGAAATTTGAGTTATGCATTCTCTTTAATCTATCATTAGGACAGAATCTTAAAAAAGTTAATTCTTCCATTCATAATTGGCTAGATTTATGTGCCTAAAAAGAAAGCAAATAGTTGCTTTAGTTTATACCCATTACTCTGTATTTTGATTTATTATTATTTTGATGCTCCTTTGTATATCATTTTAGGAATTTTTCATAAAAAAAATTGTAATCTTTTTCTTTTGTTATATTTGATATATTTTTAATGAAATAATAAAGATGGTAATATTTGTATAATATTTTATTATTTATTATGTGCTTGCAATTTGTCAGACTTGTTAATAATAAAAATGGATAATTGTATGTCCTTCCATCCATAGCTCAAGCCATCTGACTTAAGGATATGTTGGATATTAAGATTAGACAATAAAACCCTTTAAAAAAAATTGTTAAAATTTTGAAATCAATTTTTTTTTTTTACCAAACTTTTAAAAATATTATTATTAAATATAAATTAAATATAAAACATAAATAATTTTTGTATCGCCTTGAAATTCAAAAAATTATCTTTTCAATTATACCAGCTAGTTACCATCCAATTTTCTTCTTATTGTAATAAAATTTTTATTAAATTATAGTAAAACTATTTTTTATGAATAATTTATTACAAAACTTTTCATGGGGTACAATTAAATTCGCACTGTTTTCAATTCAATATTTATTTTGTCACCTTCCACTATTGAAAGGAATGAAAATCTTGCTGATTTCTTATTTTTATTATGATGTAAGTTGCTTTGATATTGGTTGTATTTAATTTAAATAAAATTATTCAGACAAAACTTCATGTCCAGGATTCTGTTAAATTGTCAGACATTAAAGCTGTATTATTTTAATAACTTTGTGTCTGTACTATTCATTGTGCATATGAATTATCATAATAGAATCAAATTCCATGACATCATGTTGGATTAAAAACATGTGTCTGGTTTATTTATCTTCAAATTTTTACGATACTATAACTTCATTTTCGTATTCTTCAGGCAAACTACACAGATTATGAATAGAGTCCTTCTTTCTCAGATTTCAGCATTAGAAGAAATTCATGTGACTAAATATTTAGTGTTATTTACCAAAATGAAAATATTGTTGTAAAATAAGCTTAAAAATAATAGTTTAAAACTTAATTGAATCCAGATTAAAGAATTTTACAGCAACTAAACTGGCATTATTGAAAAGATATATTTTTTTAAAATTGTAAAATGTTGTTAAAATAATTTTTCTGCGGGAATATTTATTTTTCATATTATTTTTATATGGGATATATTTGAAATTTATAGAGGGAAATAAAAATTGAAAAAAAAAAAAAGAAACTTTAAAAATCTTGGATTTAATTAATTCTGTAATGTTGTTCCAAAGTGAATATTTTCATCCTCCAATTGGTAGCTTGTACTAAAATTGGCAGCTTGATTTCAAATAGTCTGTTTTGTTCTTGCACTCATACATTCTCTTTTACTATTAGTAGAGATTATTATTGTTGTGAAATGTAGAAGTAAATTTCTGTATGAATGGGGGGAAAAGGCATGAGCATATTAAAAAATTTAGTCATTAAGTGAAAAATTATAATTGATAATCTTTCACTTTTTTTATCTGCATATTTTATTCCAGCTAATATACTGTTGGACATAAATTGTGCTGTGCCTTTTTAATATAGAAAATCAGGTGCATATTTTTTTTGAGGAAACTGAAGTTTGTGCATAGAAATATTGTCAGCAGTATCAATTAAAAATTAAATATGAACTGTTATGTTATTCTATTAAAAATGTTCATATTGACAGTAAACAAAACATACAAAATGCAAACAATGACACTTAGCTTATTAATTGCATTTAGCAATCAATTGCCAAAGTTTGCACATTAATAGGCTCTCTGATAATTCATTTTCACCATTTCCATGTTGTTAATACACAGTCACCAAAATATCACAGGTAAAATATTTGCAATTAGGAGTTTAAAATGCTTGTTCTAAGAGAGTCATGAATAGGGAAGTAACATATTTTTCATTGAAATTAAGTGCACTCACTGTTCTAGATGCTAATTATATACATAACCAAAGAATATTTCATTGTTTATTAGTTTACCAATTAAAAATTTACTCATTTAAAAGATTTTGATTATAAGAGAAACTTGACTGAGATTTAATTGAATTTACATGTGTTCAGTAACCTGGTATGTGAGCTGTTTAGGAAGGTGGCCAGTATTGTTTATATATATATATATAATTTCTCCTTTCTTAAAAACTTCCTTATAATAATTTTCTACGATTTTTATATGTATGCAGGCCATAAATTATTCCGGTTGTGTATCTTTTTAACTTCATGACTGAATCATAATAATATATAGAGAGATTCTATTTTTGTTTATTTATTTACTTTTTAGAGGTGCAAGAGTTGGAATCGAATTTGCCTAGTTCTTGCAAAACGCATTTTCCTAATCCAAATGAACTTCATAGGATAGAACTAACTATTTGTCCTGACGAAGGATATTGGTGTGGTGGAAAGTTTAAATTTATAATTGAAGTGCCAGAGGAATATAATATGATGGTATGTATTAAGAATCGATTATTTATATATTTGTTATAATGACAATTAATTCTTATTCATTTTTTAATTTGTTGCATCATTTTAAAAGTTGAAAATTGTTTTGTTATGAATTAAAATGTTTGTATATTTAACATTTTAAAATTAATTAAGCCTTATTGTAAACAAATGTTAAAAACTATTTTCTGTTTTTTAATTTTATTTAATGGAGTTAAGAGCATGATAGGAAGTAAAAATATGGAAATAGTTGGTATGGCTGCTATAACTTTGCATGAGTTATTTTAGCATAATAAATGACTTGTAAATGTATTGAATATCATTCTCTAATTTTTTAAATATATAGTGTTATTTTAATCATATTAAGAAGTTATATGTAGGATGTGGTAAATTTTAAGAACTATGCTTTTTTCTTAAAATTTTAATTTAGAATAAATTTTGCTTTAAATGTCCCAGCTTTTCTCAGTGACTGATAATATAATAACTAATATTTGATATAATAATGATTTAGAAGTTTAAGTGAGTGCAATAATTATTGTATTAAATTTATGTTTTATAATGGTTTTTGTTGGTTTTGTAAAAAAAAGAGAAATATTAGCATGTTATGTTGCTTGTAGTAACTAAAAAAAGGGCAAAAACCGACTAACTCACAAATTAATCAATAAATTAATTTCTGCAGTTTTCTCTTGGTATTTGTGTTAATCATCTGTTGATTTGAATCCTATGCATAAGCACTGTGGTAATCCTTTAAACTTATACACTTGTAATTTCTATGCATTTCGAACTTAAATTTACACAGGTTGCATTAGAGAGCACATAGAGAACCTCAATGTTTCACCAGCTTTCTTTGTAATCTCAGTCAAATAAGACATAGAATAAGAGCACTAAGTTTGTTTTATTTGGAATATTATAAAAGTGTGAAATGAAAGTTGCCTTTATAAAGATATTAATTTTTAAAAAAGACTAAAAATGTTTATACATTTAAGAATAGACATCTTTTGAATTGACATATTTAAAAAAAATTCATTTCAGCCACCTAAAGTGAAATGTCTTACTCGCTTATGGCATCCAAATATAAATGAAGAAGGTGCTATATGTCTAAGCTTATTGAGGCAAAGTTCTATTGATGGACTAGGTAAGTTTTTATTTATTTTGTGTCACTTTTTTAAATACTATTATAATGAATTAATTTTTCAAAACAACATGAATTTTATATCTCTCTTTAACCTCCAAATCTATGCTCTCTCTCTCTCTCTTTTTATGGCATTTCAATAGTAAAGTAAAAATGAAGCCTTTAATAATTTAGTTAATACCTTCCGTATGATTCCAAAATTGCTTACATTTTTTTTAGAGCGAAGGGCTTAATTTTGAAAATATCACTCCGTTAATATTTTTCTTTGCTAACAAATATAACTATCAGAATGAAATAAAACATTATTGTGTAAACAATGTCATTCCATTTATAGAGTTGCCATGCCACCGAGAAAACACAGAGAATTTATAAATTGTTTAAAAAAAAGAGGGAAGATGCAATGAAATTTAAAATTTTTCATTAAAACCTGGGAAATACTAAGAATTTTAAGTTTCTTAGTTATTTTTTCCTAACCTAAAAAGGGTAAATCTCTACTGATTGCAAGAATTAAATATTGTAGTCATAGCTTCCAAGAATGAAACAATATCACTCACGATTATGTAATGCGGAGACTCACTATTTTTGTGTTATCTCCACTTTTGGATTGTACCTATTGAGAGTGTGCAAGACTTCTGTAATTGTGTCAAAGAATGGAATATATTTCTCTAGCAAGAATAACAACAGTGAGGCGTCTACTATACTTGAGTTTATTTTTAATGGTTTGTTTATTATCTCAGAAACTGTGAGCTTATTTAAAATAATTAGAGAATTTTTTTAAAAAAAATTGAGCTGCTCAAAATTTGTATTTAATGCAAGATGGATTAAAAAAAAACGGTCCTGATTTAGCTGAAGGGATTGGAGAAGTTCTGTAAAATCCATTTATTTTATACTTTTGCTTTGTAAGAAGATAATAATCTTAAAAAATATGGGAAAACTGGCAATTACAAGTCATTCTAAAAAGGGTAAACATACCAGACTGAGTGCCAATTTAAAAGAGTCATTGGACTTGGCATTTAAAGCCTTGTTACGATGGCCATTGCAGGCTTTGAGTTTGTAGCATTTTGCCCTCTCTTCTCTCGTGTGGTTTTTAGGAGTTCTTTTATGTCTGTTCATTTTAATCGCAGTTTGCGGGAAACTCCCACATGCGAGGGTAGACCTACAGTGTGTCAAATGGCAGGTTTACGATCATGTCGTAAAGGCAATGGGCATTCGAATGGGGCTTAAGAGAAATGCAGAAAAAGATGACTTGTCAAATTTAATGTCCAAAAATAAGTCGATTTCAACTTTTTAGTAGTTCAGACACAATCATTTAAAATTGAATTTTTATCAGCATTAAAACTTGGTGTGTCACCTTTGTCCTTTATTGCATTCAAAGATATATAGGAAATATTTTCAGATATTTTTACTGAAACTGAAATAGCAAAAAATATACATTGGATCATAAAAAAATGTTGTACTTTATTTGTTACTAATTATCTTCATGAAACTGATACCTGAAAAATTTGCAAAAGTTGCAGAAATTGATGTTCAAATACATGAATTGTCAAAAATGAATAAATAAATAAAAGCAATCTTGCTTTGCAATTTTTTTTTGTTAAGTAATCATTAAATGACTTGTATCATGATAGTAAAAATATTTCATGTTTTATTTCATACAAGTCCTTAATTTTGTGTGATTTAAATTAAAGAGCATAAGAGGTAATATATCCATGTCCTTAATATATAAATTTTGTTTTGCTAAATTTTTGATAATAAATAAAGATAAATTCATTTCCTCTGTATGAAAATATAAAAACTTTCTTTTAATATGTTATTATTTCGAATAATGCTAAAATGTTGCTTCCTTTTCTTGCTTTTTCTACTCCTTAAAATCATATTGTGTTATAACTAGTATGACTGCTATTTGAACATTTCCTTGTATCTTGAATAGATATATAGGGAAAACATACTGATTTTTTTTCTCTCCAGTTTTGTGTGGCAGCCCTGTTAATACTCAAATCTATACTACTATTATAAATGTGAAAGTTTGGATGGATGGATATTTGTTAGTCAATCATGTCAGAATGGCTGAACGCTATTAGATGAAATTTAGCACAGAGGTAGATTATAGTCTGGAATAGGACATAGGCTACTATTTATTTTGTTTAATTAAGTGGTTATTTGTTTATTAATTAAAAACTAACTTTCCCACCAAATGAGTAAAGCTTCAGTTTTTTTTTTTTTTTTTTTTTTCCCTCGCACCAATTAGATTAGGCTTAACATGATTTTGACTATTATTTCAAACGATTCTGTTTATTTTCTTAGTGTTTGATACATTTAAAATTAAACATTGTTAATTAATCGATCTTACAGATTCATTCTGAAGTACTTTTGAATTAAAATAAAACAGAATAATGGAAATCAAAAATTTATAATCTATACTGCGTTGTCCCAACTGGCGTAGAAAACTCATACATTTGTGTTGCCCCAATTGCCGTTGAAAATTCACGCATGCACAAGAGTAACAAAAGATAAAGCCATTGATGCTATAAATTCCAATATATTTCCACGCATACGAAGTCATGGGTAAAAGCTAGTATATTATATGTTCTATCATAATATCTGTGGAAGTAGTTTCTGAATGGTATATTTGTCCTGAAGCAAAATTTGTGAAATGTCAACAGTGTACTTTGCAAATTTTGAAATTGCAGACATAAAATGCTATTTAAAGAATGGTCTTTTGGAGTATATCCTAATAGTTATTAACTTTTAACTTCATCGGTTGTTATAATCCAGATTTACTGGAATAATGATCCATGCTCCTCTGGTAACTTTCATTGATAATCTGTGCCCTGATGTAAAAGATAAAATTAGATGTCAAAGCATATTAAGAATTTGAGAAGTATTTTTTTAATTATGTGCTTTATCATAAGTTACCTAAATTAAATTTGTTACTTACGATTTTAAACTTTCTCATTGTTTACTTCTATCTCAACTGAAATAATATATTGTTTTTATAAGGTTGGGCTCCTACTAGAAGATTGAAAGATGTAGTGTGGGGTTTGAATTCTTTGTTTACTGTAAGTTCCATTTTTTTTTTTTTTTTCAAAATTCTTTTAAATATATTTTATAATGCAGAATAGAAGATTCTAATTTGATTTTTCATATTCCTTTTCAGGATCTTTTGAATTTTGAGGATCCATTAAATGGTGAGGCAGCTGAACACTTTATTAGAGACAAGGTAAATATTCTATGGAAAATTCTGGTTTTAGAGAAATTTCTTAGAAATAACTGAAGAAAAAATTTGTAATAAATAACTTTTTTTTTTTTGCTGCTAGTTGCTTTATAATAAAGGTTATTCAAAGCAGTAACAGCTTGCTATATTTACAGATTGCTATAATTTTCTAATAAACAATAATAGGAAGGGCCAGGGGTAACGAGCACAATATAGAAGGAAGTTTTAAGTTGTAATTACCTTTTTAATCATTGCATTATTGTCTTCCCTTGGATACATAGGAATCATCAATGTAGTCTTTCTAGGCTGAAGACATGTTACGAAACATTGATGTTCATAAAATGCTTACTTGCATGTTCCACCTGTAATTGTGTAAATTCTTTTGATTTTTTTTTTTTGGCTTCATTTCATTTGGATGTGTTCTTAACATTATTTTAATATTTCGAAAAATTGAAGGTACACTTTAAGATTGAGTTGATACTTGGTTTTTCTGTATCATATATAAATTATTTCTGACACTCACTTTTCCCTGATACAGCAGATTGTTTTCTCACTCAGATACTTAATCGGTATCAGTTCTTGCACTTAGACAAATATGATTCCAAATTTGGATGTTTCATATTTTTTCGAAAGCAGTATTTGATGATGTTGATACTTACATTTGACTGATAGATATGTTGAGTGAGAAGAGAAAAGATATAAAAGTTGATATCATTTGTATAAGAGAAAACAGGGATTATTGAGTGGTAGGTGTGTCATTGTTTATGGTAAAGGATGGTAATAATTGGAAATGAAATATATATATTAATAAAATTATCATACATGCTCAAAGCATCACTGAGGTAGCATGCTAAGATATGCAATGTTGATTGCTATTTGCTGAGTGCAAGAACTTTCCCTAAGTATCTAATATTCTTAAGTTCTATTAATTTTATATATAATTGATACAAAATGTCAGGTTGATACTATATCATCAACCCTAATGTGTATAGTGAATGCTTTGTGTGGTAAAGAAATGGACTACTGTGTCAATGCTGTTTGTGCAATGTTGGATAATACAATTTATAGTTATTGCATATGCAAGTAAAAAAATTAAATTTCTTTCTCTATTGATATAAATTGTTTCTCTCTTTATAAGCATTTGTAATCAGTGCTGTTATTTTTTAATTATTCTGTCATTAGCTTTTATATATTAAAAATATCTTATATTTAAAAATCCTGAAAAAGTTTATTGTTCTAATGTGTTCAGTCATTGGCAACTTAATTACATAATATAAAGTAAATATTGTTTTATTATTCATTTAGCATAAGAATTGTAACATCTCAATAAAATGCTTGTACACATTCTTATATTATTTCAGAAACAGTATTGTAAACTATAAATTAATAATTTTTTTACTGGATTTTACATAAATTAAAATTGAATTAAAATGAAATTTAAAATATATCTCCCTATTGCCAAAAATATTTATATTCCACCTTTTTAATAAGTGCATAAAATTCATTAATTTATCTTATAATTTAAGTTGAATATCCCTTTTCTAATTCTTAATGTTCTGTGATTTTTTTTTTTTTTAATCTAATCCTTTTCATTGTCAGTAGGAAAATAGCTCAACATAAGATATCTTCGGGGGTTCTCCCCCACATTTTCTTATAATTAACATTTCTTTGACAGATACAAGTGCGACATCTTATAAACTTATATTCTTAATTTCAAGATTTTGTTAATATTACATTCATATTTATTACAAATATATACATTTTTTATTATTAATTTCAGAAGGCTTTTATTTTTCATTTAATAAAAGCATAGTTTAATTTTTCAGCTTTTAAATTTTTGGCTTACATTTTTTTCTGTGAAAAATAGAATTCATATTATCATTAATATTTTTCTGATGTATCTTTGTATTTCATTCAACTAAAAGATTTTTCAATTTTGCAGGAAGGTTTTAAGGCAAAAGTGCGCGACTTTGTTGTACACTATGCAAAGAGATGAGTTTGTATTTTAGCTTCTTCATGTAAATATTGTTTTGTATTAAAGATTGTCATCAATGAGAGTGGTCATAAGGCTCATTGTCATCAAATATCTTCATCATCACAATGAATAAACTGTGAATTTCCTTATTACTTCATCTGTTTTAATGCTTTTTTGTTATGTACTTTATACTGATTGGTGTAAACTATTTCTCTTCAAGATATAACTGTAAAAAGTATTCTGTTCCAATTTATCAATGTAAATTTCAAATAAAACAGTCAATAAAAATCATTTTCCGTGATGTTTTAACAATAATGTATGTAAACTTTAGTTTTGTTTGTATTATATTCTGTATTTTTCCCCTCAAAAATAAAATCTTTTTGGCATGTTTTTATTGTGGTCAAGTTGTAGTGTTTCTGTTCTATTAATGATTCAATTTGCGAGTTGAATAAAGAGGAAAGCTACATTAATTCATATTTTTTCTGTAAAATTGATTTTTAATCGCCAAGTTATTAAAATTATTATTATTATTTTTTAAATATTACACAAATTTATTCATAAATATAGTTTTAAAAATCTTTTTCCAAATTCTGGCATGCCTGAAATATTTTTTTAAAAAATCAATGAAATCTTGAGGCTAAATATCTACATAATTATAAGATATATTCTTTATACTTCATATATAAAATGTCAAGTATCATGATCAACTAATTAACAGGAGGAATATTAATTTACTGACTAAAAAGGTTCATCATTACTTAATGTATATTTTTCTTAATTGATAAATTGTTTAAAAGAATTAGATGAAGTTTCAAATTCTCTAGCTTTTGAGTATTCATTGATTAAGAATTAAATTCAAAATCAAATTATTTTTTAAAACATTTTAAAATTCATTATTAGATTAAAGATGAAACTTTAAAGTATTGGATTTAGATTTTTAAAAAATATTTTGAAAGCCAGGAGTTGGTTCAAGTTTTAAATTCTTTCATTCAGAAATTATTTACTTAGTGCAGTATGCACCACAATATTTTCATTTAAAATGTGAGTGCAATATGCAATTAATTATTAAAAAATAAATGGGAGTCCTTGTAACTTTGTTATTTATTATTGCATCTACACAAAATTGATTTTAATGGAAATGATTTAAGGAAATATGTTCATTTTAATTGTCAAACTGATAAACAGAGCTAATTATTATTTTCATTGTGATAATCAAGAGTTTTCCAATAATTCCATCCAGCAAGACTTTTTATGAGTATCAAATATTTTTCTGAAATTCACAATTGCTCTTGGAACATACTTAATTTTGTTTGCTGAAAACTCACCCCCCCCCCCCCCCCCCCCCCCCCCCCCCCGCCAAAAAAAAACAACAACATTGAGGACTGTTTATTAAGAAAATCTTTGCCTGTTAATAGAGAGGGGAAACAAAAAATTTTGAAGAATAATCAAACATGATACAAGTTAGCTTTAATATAGATTAGATTTTTTTCAAATTATAAAATATTTAATTGTGGCATTTCTATTATTTTTCTAATTAGTTCATCATTCAGCCTCTTAAGTTGATTCCATACAAAATATTAAACAGATGATTGTAATTTTTATTACTAATGAATATATTATGTAACTTTTTTTTACCACTGATTGGCAAAATGTGAATACCATTTAAACCAATGAAATTAACGATGTTTGTGAAGGAGGGGATTTTATTTTCTGGTGGAAACAATTATTAATTGGATAGGTGCTTTATTCAGTTCCATAAGTCTTTTCGTTTAAATTTCATTTGACTGTATACAAATAGCACAGCAAAGAATGGTAGTTATCAAATAAATTAGCTATTAGATTTCAGTGAATCTTCATGATTCAGACCACTCTGAGCTCAAAAAGACAACACATTTGAAATTGCAACCGTCTCCAAATATATTAACCCAGAAATTGAACGAATAAAGCTAGATGTTAAAATATTGTACAAGTATACATGAAATTTGTATAACTGCAAATTCTGAAATTTCATCTTTATCAGGTGATAGTGTATATAAATCTGTCTGTTCCTAGATATTGAAACACTGTTACTCAAAAACATCATACTAGACATTTGGAATTTGATTTATATTTTCACACCTAAACTGTTCTTTATCGAATTTTGAAGAGATCAGGTTTAAAATATATACTGAGTTGTCTGTTCTGAACGAAGTTAACAAACATCAACAACTCAATAGTGTAAGAAGTATTGAAGTTTAGAATCGTCAATTTGCCTTAAATTTTCGATAGAGTACATGATAGTTTTTTTTTTTTTTTTTTTTTTTATCATGTGAGAACATGTTGTTTTGGTTAGGGGGTTTTGAAGCTCGATATCGCGTAGGCAATAAATAAAGCATAAATGGCAATTTTCATCATCATCTCTTAATCACATATATTTTTTTACCTCCGTTTACCAGTATTGCATTATTATTATGTATGCTTCTTTGACAGCAGATGCGTTTTTTAAAAGTTGACGTAGAACTACGACATCATAGCTGTTATTTCATCTCAAAATTGGTCGAGATCCAAAACTTTGTTTGTCAGCTAGAAAAATTGAAAATGAAAGTTTATATATATATATGGAGAGAGAGGCATAGAGACCGATAGAGAAGTCTCGTGACTGGTGATTGTTTCAAACTGGTTTAAACTGATTAATGACTTTAATTAAATAATGACTTAAAAATAATGTTCTCACGTGATAACCTGAAATTTGCGATCGTAGATTTCATTTTTATCCTGTATTTTCTTTCAACATTATTAGGACCGGATGTTAAGAGCTTCAAGTTCAAATACTCCGCGATCAATCCCTGAAGTCAGAAATTATCATCGCTCTTTATTATTATTATTTTAATGATAAGACATTGATTGGCATGCTGTCGGCAACTTGCGCAATGAAAGATTCGAAAATCACTCATTGGAAATTAGCCCTATTACGAAATTATTGCTACAAAGAGCTGTTGTAAGAATGACAATAATGGGCATTCTTTTGTTATGGGACAGCTGATGTAATTAAGACCAACAAATACAAAAGAATCGAGTTTAGCCCATTATCATATTGTTGTTTTTGAATAAGATGTTCGAAATTCTGATTTTACATAAATGCAACTGCAAAGAGGAGAATACTTTATAACTGGTAGTATTATTTTAATTAAATTTTGAAAATATCCTCCAACTAATAGTAAATTTATGAATACGTGCTCATCAGTAAGCCATTGAATGCATAAATAATAGTTTTTAATTAATGTCTTCATTTTAAGGATATTTACTGATTGATAAGTCAAGTCAACCCTGATTATCCGACCCGCCACGAAGGCATAAGGCTGAATAACCGGACCGCCGCTACAGCAACACTGGCGAGAACTGTGTTTGAGTCCTAATGGCCATCACCGGTCACATACAACCCTCCTCGAAGGAAGTACGTCCCGTCATCGATGGAAGGAGTCAGATCCCCACCTTTTTGTGTACCACCCTGGGTGGCGAGATCCAACTACCATGCTGGAAGCATCTCATCCTCATTTCGAGGTCTCCCCCGGGTGTTTTTACTGATTGATAAGAAAGATTTTCTCAGAATTCTATTTCAAGTAATTTACAAATGACAATTGCTTATAAAATGTAAAAACTGATTAAACATTCCCATTGCAATGAAACTTTATATCGCCTAAATAAATAATAAATAAAAGAAAAAAACTAAAAGAAAAAAGAAAGAAAGCGAAATTAATGTTTAATTAAAATCATCTTATCTGAAAATAAATTTAATATTTAATCATTGCGATTTTCTAATTGTTATTAAAGCTCGGGTTTCACGAAGAATAGATCTATAAATACAATATATAATCCTGCAAAAAGTGGGCTGTATAAATCGATTATAGGAATTTACAATTTCTTATGAGTAGTTTGAAACCTATTTATTGTGTGTGAACAATTTTTTTAGATTCTGATATTTTAGTATATCAGCTTTACTTTCATTGAAAAACTCCATTGTGTTACAATGCACTTTTTCCCTCATATTAATTTTAAAATATCAAATTTATATTATTTATTGCGTGATTTTATATAACAAAAACATTCTTTTGGTGAGTGAAAAAAATTTCAAAAAATAATATAATATTTCCGAGATATGATTCAAAGTTCATGAAACTTATTTATTATTAAAAGCGTCGATCTTATGTCTCTCGAAAGTATTGAGGCGGTATGGGAAATTGCATGTTCAAATCACGTCCGGGTCACCAATGAGGCGGTATGGGAATGCGCTAGGATAGAACCTGGGACCTTTTGATTAGCAGTCCAGTAACTTAACAATTATACCAAAACGATCGTTCGGGAAGAAGAGTTGTTAACTGGCTTATATGCTATTCTCCACAGTATCATTCGAATTCCATAAAATTCTATTGGGAATATAATTTCATAACGAAAAATTTATTCAACAACAAAAATTGTTTGCAGTAATGGAAATTTTTTGAAATAATAGTTAATGTTAATTAACTTGGTTAATCAGGTTATCAATTGGAACGAGCATGACCCTTCGAGTCATCAAACAAATTTTGTCAAAATGCTAGAATAAATAAAAAACTTAACAGAGGTGCGGGATTTTTTTAATTTATGACTCTCTGTACTATCGTTTGTTGTAACTATCTGAATTAATGCGTATTTTCTGTCATTATCTTTAGAATCATTTGTGTATTGCATTACTAAAAGTAAACTTACAGCATGACTTTTGTTTAGGAAAATATGGTTTGTGTAAAATTGTGTTTTAATAAATCACGCAATCACATATCATTGCACATTACATACATTTGCACATGCGCATAAAAGACATTTTTTTAATGGCTTATCCTTTGAAAGCTATTTAAAATCTATTTAAAATTTTTTTTTAATTATGAGCTTTTCACCGGTGTAACGCCACTTTTGGCAAAGACCTAATCAGAATACAATCGCAAAAATAACAAGTAGTCATTTCTACATAGAAAGCAGCCTACCGACACTATATCTTTAATTGAAAATGGTAGTGTTTTTTAATAAAAATCGTCTTGAGTTCTGAAGATAATTCTGCAAATTTTTCTTTATGATGACAAATATTGTTCCCTGAAGAACGGTTTAACAACATTTGGTGATACTGTACCATTATGGTTGAGCATTGAGGTAATACAATGTGTTGTTCAAATTGCTTGGTAATTGGTGATCTTATGAATATATTTCATGCGCATTGGTATAACTTTGATTCACATCTGTGATGAAAGTATAGTTGGAAACATAGTGATATGTATGCAATAGTTTACGTATATACCACAATACTTCTATCACTAATGCAGTTGGTTCAAGCTTTTTCCGCATCATGCTTCCACCCTGCTTCCTTCTCTCATTTGGGGCAGCTTAAGTGTACACTAGCAATAGGAAATATTGTCAAAACATAACTTATGCATACACCAGAAATAAATCTCAGTGAGCATTGCTGGGATGCTTTCGCCTGATATATTGTTTAAGGACGAAATCTTCCTTGATATTAAAGGTATTCAAAATCACCTTGAAGGGCAAATGAAATTAAATCCAGCAATTCAGTGGGCAGCATGTATAATAGATCTAAATATGCTCCAGTGCCTTAATATGTCAAATTTCATTCTGGTGGGCTCGTACCAGTCCTTATATCAAAAAGAAAGAATGTTTCTTAAACATTTCTGAAAGGGTATTTTTTTCTTTCGTTTGTCTTGTTTTGCTTGTTTCTGTCTGTATCATTTTGAATAAATTATTAAGTGGCGAAAAATGACTGGGCTTCCTAATAACCCTAATAGCACAAAATATTGTGGGACATTTCCATGATATTGTTCGATATTCTGAACGCCGGCCAATATCCTGAATATATCGCAACAATATTGTTGGACATTTCGTACTATGGGGTATACTCAAGCAATGTAGTAGCTACATTTTTATAGCATTTTGGATTTAAAATATCTATAAAATTTTTATCAACATGTATAATAGCCTTCTACTTGAAAATGTAGACCACGGGATTACCAATTTTGATACAACAAAAATATTCTAGGGCATTTTCCTTGCAGAATATTAGAAAATTTTGTAATTAATAGGGTCAGCAGTATTATCTCGTAATGATGAGCTGTAGTTTCAAGAATGCTTCGCAATTTTTGAGCTACAAATGAATAAAAGTTTTCCGAAATTTTCTTCTAGTCTATATGAATGCTATACAGATATTCTGGATAAATTATGTATTTAATTCATTTTGATATCATATTTCTAATGCATATCAAATTCAAACTATACTCAGTTCATTTTTAGATCGTTTAAATAAATCAAATTAATGATTCATTATCATGCAGAAGAGGAGAAAGGTTGTTCTCAATCATTTTGAAATAGCTGTGTTGCGACATAAATAGTAAATATTTTATTTAAAAGTAGCTAACGATTATTTAAATAATTATAAATTTTATTTTGTCAATAGTTGTGAAATTCAGATTGGCAACAGTGATATTTTTTGGAACTGTTATGTTGTTGCTTAAAAACGATACTAGAATTTTGAATGAAAATAAGTTGATGTAAATTTGATAATATTATCTATAATGGAATAAGATTTAATTTTATAGTAAGTTTGTCTGCATTTTATTTTTGTTGACGCACGAACACAACAATTGGTGACCCTGGTTTTACGATGATAACGGATAGCGGACATTCTACGATTGAAGCAACTACTGTTATGGATGCCGAAGCGAATAAAGTAAGCATAAAAATTCCACCATTTTGGCGCGAAAAACCAGACATTTGGTTTTATCAAGTTGAAGCTCAGTTTGAAATAAATAAAATTTCTACGGAAGAAACTAAATTTAACTATTTGGTTTCGCAGCTTGAACCGAAATATGTTGAGCATATATGGGATATTATTAAGGACACTAAGCCTAATAAATATGCCCTGGCGAAAGAAAGACTTTTAAATATGTTCAAGGAAAGTGAAAACAAGAGAATTCAACGCATAGTTACTGGAATAGACCTTGGCGATAACAAGCCAAGTCAGCTTTTGCAGAAGATGAAAAATTTAGGAGCGGACGATTTTTCAGAAAAAGTGTTAAAATCTTTATGGCTGGATAAAATGCCTGATTTTATTCGAAATATTCTTCTTGTAAGTGAAGAAAGTTTAGACAAACTGGCTACGATGGCTGATAAAATTCATGAGATGAAATCGGAAAAGGAAGTTTGTGCTGTTTCGCCAAATGTTAACTATACTGATGCTTTATTTGCAAGAATAGCTGCTTTAGAACAAAAAATTGATTCGATGCAAATAAATGACCGTTCTAGATCCAAATTTATAAATCATCACCGGAATATATCTCGAAGTCGCAGTCGTTCAACTAAGCGATTTAACCAGAAAGGTAAATATTGTTTTTATCATTTTAAATTTGGTGATCGTTGCCGACCTGATAAATGTTACTCGCCATGTGCTTGGAGCGAAAAGGCGGGAAACTCCAGGATGCAACAGGATTAGCGGCTACCGCTGTTGCTGATATTAATGAAAGCCGCAAGTTTCGTTTATTTGTAAAGGACAAAAACACAGGACTGCGGTTCTTAGTGGATTCAGGAGCTGATGTAAGTCTTATTCCTGCAACTCAACGAAATAAAACAATAGATGATTTTAAATTATATGCAGCGAATGGAACAGAAATTCCTACTTATGGAATTAAAATTTTGAACTTAAATTTAGGACTTAGAAGAGAATTTAAATTTCCTTTTATATTAGCTAAAGTTGATAAAGCAATAATAGGAGCTGACTTTTTGAATAAATTTAAGCTTTTAATAGATATTCATAACAAACAACTTATTGATGGAATAACTAATCTGTCCGTTCGACACCACGTAACAATAGTATCTGTTGATGATGTTATTAGTACTTTGGATAAAACTTCTAAATATGCTAATTTGTTACAACAATACCCAAATTTAACTAAACCTAATTTAACAGTATCTAAATTTGAACATGATGTTGAGCATTTTATCACAACAAAAGGACAGCCTACTTATTCCAAAGCTAGACAACTGGATTCCAAGCGATTGCATATAGCAAAACAGGAATTTCAATACATGTTAGAAAATGATATCATTCGACCATCTAAATCGCAATGGTCCAGCCCTCTTCACATGGTGCCTAAGAAAGATGGTTCCTTCCGACCATGTGGAGATTACCGACGTTTGAACGCTCAAACCATACCAGATCGTTATCCTATACCACGATTAGAAGATTTCAACCATATTTTAAAGAATACTCGAATATTTTCTAAAATTGATTTGCATAAAGCATATTTCCAAATTCCTATTAATGAAGCTGATAAGAAAAAAACTGCTATAATAACACCCTTCGGCTTGTATGAATTTAATGTAATGAGTTTTGGCTTGCGTAACGCTCCTTCCACCTTTCAAAGATTTATCAATGAGGTATTTAGAGGACTAAATTTTGTGTTCCCATATTTGGATGATGTTTTAATTGCGTCAACTACAGAAGAAGAGCACGTAAAACACTTAAAATTAGTTTTTGACAGATTGCAAAAATATGGATTGAGACTTAATATTTCTAAATCTATTTTTGGAGTTAAGGAACTGGAATTTTTAGGCTTTTTAATTACAAGTGAAGGATCAAAACCTCTTCCTGAAAAAGTTAAAGCAATTCTCAATATTAAACTGCCTGAAAATGTTCATCAACTACGAACTTTCCTTGGAATGGTTAATTTCTACCGTCGTTTTTTGAAAAACGCCGCTAGTACTCAAGCCATTTTACACGAATACTTAAAAGGAGCAAAGAAAAAAGATAATCGGAAAATAACTTGGAACAAGGAAGCCATGGAGCAGTTTGAAAAATGTAAAAAAGATTTGGCAAATGTTGCTGTGCTATCTCACCCAAATCCAGAATTACCTCTTTCATTGTGCACAGATGCTTCAAATACAGCAGTGGGTGCAGTCCTACAACAACTTGAAAATGGTAGATGGAAACCAATTGGATTTTTTTCCAAGAAGCTTAACCATGCACAACAAAATTACAGTGCATACGATCGGGAACTTCTAGGAATTTATTTATCCATTAAATATTTCAAACATATTCTAGAAGGAAGAAAATTCACAGTGCATACTGACCACAAGCCATTAATTTACGCATTTTTGCAAAAATCCGATAAAGCATCTCCACGCCAAATTAGACAACTTCAATATATTTCAGAATTCACAACAGAAATTAAATACATTACAGGAGAAAGCAACGTGGTGGCGGATACGTTATCAAGAATTGAAGAAATTGCCTTAATAGATTATGAACTAATTGCCAAAGAACAAGAACAAGATGATGAATTTCGAACCTGTCAAAAATCTACAAGTTTGTCATTTAAAAAATATCTGCTTCCATCTGGAAAATATTTATGGTGCGATACTTCAACACAGCATATTAGACCTTATATACCTAAACATTTTCGCATGAAAATATTTCATCAATTTCACGGATTGTCCCATCCGGGAATTAAATCAACAGTAAAATTAATTTCTTCAAAATTTATATGGCCAAATATTAAGAAAGATGTCCAGCAGTGGGCGAAGTCGTGTATTCCATGCCAAAAGTCTAAAATAACCCGCCATACAAAATCAGAATTGGGTGAATTTCAAAAACCATCAGGAAGATTTCGAGAAATACATATCGATATTGTAGGTCCTCTACCACCTTCAAATGGCAACACCTACTGTCTAACATGTATAGATAGATACACGAATTGGATGGAAGCTATTCCGCTGGAAAACATCTCTGCAGAAACAATATCAAAAGCTTTTTATAACAACTGGATAGCAAGATTTGGAGTACCTTGGAAGCTTATTACTGATCGTGGAACCCAATTTTCATCCGAGATATTTCAAAATCTGTCAAGAATCTGCGGCATTAAGCTTTCACATACTACAGCCTATCACCCGCAGTGTAACGGAAAGGTAGAAAGACTACATAGATCTATAAAGGCTGCTTTAAAAGCCCACAATAATGTATCTTGGAGTGAAACGTTACCAACAGTACTTTTGGGTTTACGAACGGCGATCCACGACGATACTAATTATACAATAGCAGAAATGGTGTATGGAGAGAATATCAAACTTCCTGGAGAATTCTTTGATGCAAATGTACCGCATATGTCACCAGGAACATTTATAAATGATTTACAAAATGTTATGGAATTGATGAGACCAAAAGAAACTCAACGAAAAAGTCATCCAAAAATATTTGTGCACAAAGATTTAGAATCTACTTCTCACGTTTTCCTTCGCATTGATAGAGTACGGAAGCCACTGGAACCCCCTTATGAAGGTCCATATTTTGTTATCAGCCGTACACCAAAATATTTTACTCTGAGGATAAAGAATAAAGAAGTGAATGTAACTATAGACAGATTAAAGCCAGCGTATCTACTACCGCAAGAAAATCCTGAAGAGCAGCTTACAACTCCAACTTGTGTGAAGATTACGCCTGCGCCACAACCAGCTAAGATTCAAACCAAGGAAACTGTGTCTCAACCTGATCTTAAACCAGCCTTAAGACAATCTCGAACTGGTAGAATCATTAAGACGCCATTGAGATTCAAAATTTAAAGATTGACTTATTTTTTTTTCTTTATACTACTACCAAAATATTTACTTCCTACTTTCTGACGTAACATTCGTTACTGGTAGGGGAGTATATGTTGCGACATAAATAGTAAATATTTTATTTAAAAGTAGCTAACGATTATTTAAATAATTATAAATTTTATTTTGTCAATAGTTGTGAAATTCAGATTGGCAACAGTGATATTTTTTGGAACTGTTATGTTGTTGCTTAAAAACGATACTAGAATTTTGAATGAAAATAAGTTGATGTAAATTTGATAATATTATCTATAATGGAATAAGATTTAATTTTATAGTAAGTTTGTCTGCATTTTATTTTTGTTGACGCACGAACACAACAGCTGCAATAATAACACCATAATATGAGCATAACTTTAATTTAATGCCAATTTGTGAGAGAGTGGGCAGAGTTCTTGAACTAAAAGGTTCTTAACCTCTAGGAATAACAGGTGGAAGAGAATTGTCTTAATGAAGCATTGTTTGGCAGGATGAATGTACTTGGTAAATTTTAAAAATGCATTGAAGTTTATTTAATAAATAAAACCAGCGGAAGTGGTCTCGACATATTCTTTCTGGCATATTCTCTAATAAAGATGTTATTCTCCTTCTCCCAATACAAAATCTTGGATTGTGCTATATATTGGTTGTATACAAATTATAACAGTTAATACTGATGCATTAACGTAAATCTAAACAAGAAATAAATATGTCTTTATTTAAAATTTTTAGTGAAATTTGCCTAAACGCAAAATTAATTTTTTTCTATACTTTTTAATTAATATTTTATATCTGTGTTTTATTTCCCTAAATATATGTATTTAGAACAAATGAAAAAAAAAAGAATTTTAGATAAAGAAATAGGTAATCTCAAGAAATTAAGAAATTGCTCCAGATTAATTTTTTTAATATCTAACGTCTTTTTATATATGTGATTTGCTTTATCGTAATTATTAAAATTTATGTTAATATGTTCTTTTCAGACTGCAATGTTTCTACATTTCTTCTTCTGGTTCCGACTCTAAATCTTCAGGTTCCTCTTCTGGTTCAGGCTCTGGAATATCAGCTTCTTCTTCTTCTGGTTCAGGCTCTGGAATATCAGTCTCTTCTGGTTCAGGTTCCGGAATTTCAGGCTCCAGTGCTTCATGTACTTCTTCTTCTGGTTCAGATTCTGGCTCAGATGCTTCTATTTCCTCTCCTTCCGAAACTGGCTCTGTAATTTCTGATGAGGCCTCTGTTCCTGTGGTGGTACTAGTTTCTTCTATAGTCCATTCTGATGAGGCTTCTGTTCCTGTAGTTGTACTAGTTTCTTCTATTTCTGAAGCTTCACCAGTTTCCCCAATGGATTCGAATGAAGCGAATTCTCCAGAGGATTCGTCCTCAGATTCTTCAGCTTCTGTAGATTTTGAACCTGCTTCTTGTTCCGCCTCTTCTGTTGGCTGCTTTTCTGTTTTTGTGGCATCTTTTTCTTGTTCAGGAGATTTGATTCCCATCGACTT
>JAPMOR010064709.1:0-27689 GCA_026543865.1 Argiope aurantia | reverse complement strand
GCAACTGGGTTTCATTAATATTAAATTACAAATATTCCATTGCGCAACTGGGTTTCATTAATATTAGATTACAAATATTCCATTACGCATCTGGGTTTCACTAATATTAGATTTCAAATAATTAATCGAGAAAGAAACCAGCGGAAACGATCTCTCACATACTCATCAATAAAGGTCCCTTCCCCCTCCAAACACACACACACATAAAACTGCGAAGCTCGAGCAAAGCCGCAAATACTTTACGTGGGATTGCCGGACGATAGCTACGAAATATATACCGTTGCCGTGAATCTAGCATTTTTATTGAATCTATCGAGAGAAAAAATATTTTAGAAGCCTTTTTTACGACCAAATAAAGCCAGAAAAAAAATTACAATTATGTTCACAAAATCGCATAACAAATTTCTTACATGTAAGTCCTTGAGTTTTCGAGTTATCGCATTTACATACCTGTGAAAGTACAGACCGACAGACGGTCAACTCCTTGATGTATTGGGTTTAAATTTGATACTTACAATTTACATGTTGCTGTGTATAATTTTATCCATCTAGCTCTCTTGATTTTTTTAGTTATCGTGTTAACTTTTATTCGGACAGATGGACAGACTTCCTCTGAATGTATTGCATTCAAAATATAATAGAAATCTACATATTTGATATATATATATATATATACCGAATTTCATCCATCCAGCTCAAACAGTTTTTGAGTTATCGTATTCACAAATGTGCGGACGAACAAACTAATACGATGCCAAGAAACATGTTTTGTTCGAATTCCAGGAGATTTCAAATTCAGAAATTCATCAAAATCTCGATTTCAATTTTTTTTTTTTTTTTTTTTTTTTTTTTTTTTTTTACGATTACAATACTTTTGCTACACATTATATACTAACATTATATACTAGAAAATAAATTTTACATTCCCACTAATGAATCAGCAAGGAAACTATCAACGATGCATTATAATTTTTTACATTGAACAATGTTTAATTGAATTTGATGATTAACTGCACTCATTAAATCTCGTTCTGGGCCACGGAGACCTAGTGGTAAGAAACCGGTCTCGCAAACAGAGAGTTTCAGGTTCGAGACCCGATTCCATCGAAAAACCGTCGTGTAAGCCGGCCTGGAGCACGTTAAATACGTCGGAGTCAAACGTCCTCCCGCTGGTGTGGTGTGGAGTGGTAAATTTTGACCGCGGTCCAAAATTACAAGGCCCGTTCAAAAATAAGCCTAGTGTTCCTTTAAAACGGGACGTTAATATAACGAACATAGAACTTCACTTAATCTCTTTCTAAAGCTATATTAAAGATCCGTTTTGATTGACTTCGTGACTTTGAAATGTGGTAGTAAAATGACGAAGGTGAGCACTCAATTGCCTTACTCCCTCTCCAAATTTCAAAAATCATTCGGAAATACAAAAGTTTGAACATAGAGAAAAAACTTACATATCGCGGATATTCTAAAATCAGCGTCTCGAACTCGTGACCTATCTATTTCGAAATTTTCTATCAAATCACTTTCTTCTAAGCTTTCTAAGCTTTACATTAAATCAACAAAAAGTTCCAATACCGGCCACAAGGCATTTATTGGTAATTTATTCAGTAGTTAAATGGGGAATTCACTGCAAAATGTATTTTTACACTTTCAACAGTAAAATTATTCAGATAGAATATTTGCATGTAAATTCAGATATTTTTTTAATGAAACGCATTATTGTTTATACACAACGCAAGAATAGTCGAGTATAATTTATTGGCATAAAAGTAAACTAATACATAGAAGTGGCGAAAATACGTTATTGAAGATATTATCATGAGAAAATTTACAAGCATGTAATAATTATAGTATATATTATACAATATATACTGTAATTTTAATAATACTATGATTTTAAATATAGATTTTTAATTTTTTTATATATATATATATATATATATATATATATATATATATTGCTGAAATTTGACGCATGTGCTCTTCGAGACAAAAGGAAAGTCACAGACAATTTTTCAAAATTCAAACGTCCATTAAAAATTAAGCAACTTCCAACAAGCATTTACCATTTTTCAGTCTATATTACCAAAAAAAAATTATTCCCACAATTTTTTTTTTAATTATAACTCAAAAAATCACTTCTTTAACAATATACAACTTTTGCTATTTTTCCGCTATTTTATCAAAAAATATTTTTATACTATCTTAGAACTCAAAAATTACTTTTTTTTAATAATATATTACTTTTGTTATTTTTCCCCTATATTATCAAAAAACTTTATAGCACAAAAAATATTTATATATCATCTTAAAACTTAGAAAATTGCCTTTGTAATAATATATAACTTTTTCTTTTTATCCTCTATATTATCAAAAAATATTACAGCACAAAAAAATATTTTACATTATCGTAAAACTCAAAAAAAAACTTTCTAATAATATCAATTTTATTCGCTTACATTTTTTAATAAATATTAAATTTAATTTTATAAACAATTTGTAATGTTTTTTTATTGTTATATGAAACAAACTAATTTTATTGTTTCATTAGGGAATTCAATTGCGTGCTTTAAACAGTGCTAAATCTAAAATTTAAAAAAAAAATGTTTTCTTTTAATATTAACTTCGAAAGAGAATTATTACTACCGCTGTTATTTTGTTGTATATACACCTTTAACCTTTAAATGTATGATTATTTATTTTGAATTTTAAAAAATCGTTCATTATAGGAAAATAGTCATAGGTTACATAAAAAATAAATTTAAAACATCCAGGAAATAATATGGTATATTTTTAGTAGACTAAGTTTATGTTAAGTTTTATGTAGATTTGGCAACTTACAGTATTTCCCAAAAATCTAGTTTGTATCTATTATAATTTTCAAATACAACATCAAACACTGATAGTTTACCTGACAGAAATAATTTTTTAACAATTAGATTAGATAGATCACTCCTTAATAGGGAACTCGACAGTAGAAACTGTCTCTTCAGGCAAAACACAGAACTTCATCCACCACCACATTCAAATGTAAAAGAACGATATAACTTACCCGCCAAAAGTAAAGTCAACTTTTTTCTTTCACACGTGTTTTATTGTCTATGTTTATCAACGTGCATAGGAAACGGTTGCACTCAGGTTTCTGAATAAAATTAAGTGGAACTGGATGTAGACAAATGGCAACAATATACATTTAAGGGTAAATTTGCACCCCCAGTAATTAATTGTAAACTGAATCCATTAAAACCATTCTTTTAAGCTTTATCAAATAACAATATAAATTTTTACGCAAATAGCTTCTATCAAAAAAGTTTAACTAGGAAAGCTCATATTCAGGCGAACAAGCTGGTCGCAAGAAACGGCTAGTTTAAATATCTAAAAATATCGATTCCTAAAAGCTTTCAGCATCGGAATATATCAAAGAGATAAAACGGTTTTCAATTTTTTGCGTATTACTTGTTAATTGCTTAGAAAAACATACGATTATTTTAAAATTTTTGATACTTTTGATATAAAATCATCTCTAAAATATATAAATTATAAACTCATAAAATTTTTCATCAATATCCAAGAATCGTAGATAGCATTTTTTTAAGATGTTAAAAACAATAAATTCGTTATTCATTAAATTTTCAACGCATTGGAAGATAAAAGGATGAAACGAAAATTTGCTGCGAAAAAAAAATGTTGTACCTATTATTGTATATATCGTTTGTGTAAAAAAACACTTAGAAAACTATAAAAGGATAGATATAAACTATCCTGCTATTTAGATATAAACTATCCTGCTGGAAATCTCTTAAATTTTTTCAAATGTAACAATTTAAGAATTCGTATTGCTCTGGTATTCAAAGAAAAAAGAATTTCAAGTGCTTCACTAAATTTTTTCGTTAGAATTGATCAAAATCAATAATTACTTCATTCTTTAGAAGATTTCAATTATCTAGAATTAATTGGATTGTGAATATCGCCATCGATTAAAAACCAATTTCATACAACTAGATGTTGAAAAAAAGAATTCCTTGTAAACTGCTAATAATCCAAAATGCTTTCGAATTTTAAAAAAAAGGCGCTATCGCAAAACATTAAAAAGATCATTGGCAGATTCCAAGTAATTACGATTTTATGAACATTAGTTTAAAAAATCCGAACTAAACATTTTGAAACATCAATAAACCGTTATTAAAAATGCTTTCAAAAAAAGATACGGAGTCACATTTAAATGAGCAATATTAAATATCGTTTTCAAAACTGGGGAAAAAAACTTTTTTTTCCAAATAATTCGAAAACATTTGTGGCGACATGTCCCAAACAGTTTCGCCAGTTTAACAAAAATCGATATCAAGTATTAATTTTATGGAAGTTAGTTAAAAGTTTTTCTTGCTTGATTTTTTTATGCCAGTTAATATTTAATTAACGCAAAAAAAACTTAATCTATCAATTTTTTTAGCATTAAATTTATTAAGTTGTTACAAAAACTTTATAAGATAAAAACTATTTTTTAAAAAGAGTATCTTCTTGTATAGTGAACAATTTTTAAAACACTGAAAAGTATGAAATATTATAGGACACATCTTAGTACTCAGCAAAAAATTTACAAGCTTTTATAAAATGGATAATTTTGCTTAAATATTTTTAAGTTACATGCTGAATTAGACACATTTTTTATATTCTAGATTAATTTACTTATATAGAAGAAACATTTTATTTTTCACACGAAATATTAATGTCTCATTTATTTAAATGTATATTAAAAAAACAAGATTACTGCAAATTTTTTTTCATAAAACTACATATAAATTCATGAACAAAATTCCATTTTTAAAATAGATATGTTTATCCATATGCATAATGCTAAAAAAAATTCCAGCGAATGACATTTAAAATTTATACAGCTATTGAATTTTTATTAATTTTTTTAAAACATATAAATGAAATGTAAAAATTTCCTTTCTTAATATCTTTTTTAAAAAGTAAATTCTTAATATTAAATTAACATAATTAACATAAATTCTTCATTAAATTAACATAAATTCTTAACTTAAACATTCTTATATTATTTTAAAGCATTTACAAAATAGTATTAATATTAGATCTTAATATAAAGTATATTTTTCTAATTATTTCAAATCAGTTTAATAGTGATTCAAATTTTTAATATAGAGCATATCAGTTTTCAGAAAATAGTGATTTCAAACTTTTTAAATACTACAATTAATATACCTATGCGTTTTTTTTAATTTTTCATCAAATGATAGAAATTTACATTTAATTAAAATTTAATTTACTTAAATAACATTTACATTTAATTATATTTACTAAAATAATATGAATATTTATTTTCCTTCATGAATTAATAAGAAAATCGTCTGCGAATATAGCAAAAAAAAATAGTCTGCTAAGAGAAAAAAATGAGAAACGAATGACAAAATTCTAAAAATATAGCAGAAATATTACCTATAAATAACAAAATAGACAATTCTGAAAAGAAAAATTATTATCTTACCTTCAAACGTCACATTCTGATATCGCTGAATGCATTCAATCTCTTGCTCTTCCATAACAATCATTATATCTTGAACCTGTGCCATAGTTAGTGGTTTTCACAAATTTAGAACACTTTTATCACAAATTTTCACTTATCATGAGTGTCTTTCCAAATAGTTTTAAAGACGGAAGAGAGTGTCAAGTTTCAAAAAAAATTGTATTTAACACAGCACAAAATATAAACAGTTAAACAAGTTATACACATTTCTTGATTTTGATTTTTATCCTAATGTGTTTTTTATGGAGATGTTCCTAAATTTCTGTTGATTTTTGAAATCATTATTGTATTTTTCAGCGTTTTTATCGGTATTTAACACTGGAAATAAGATTATAAATGTACTTGAAGATATAGTTATTTTTTTTTTAAATCTCTTGTTCTGAGCGAACGAAAATACTGTATTTCCAATTAAACTTCTTAAGCTTACTACTAGAGCTATTTACTTTTATCTAAGATACTTACGTAAAAGTTTATAGATACTGTACATAAAAGTACTATCGCGTTATTTTTTTCAAAGGCATTTCCAAGAAATACTGATATAATAAAGTCTATTGACAATTTGAATAACTTTTTAAAAGAATAATATTTATTTTTATTCTAGGAAATAAATGATTTGTAAATTTAAAATAAAAATATAAAGTTTTTTTTTCAAACTCAAGTTTATAAATATTTATATAAAATGTTTAATCTTTCAAATAAAATCAAATTAAAATTAAAATAAGTTACTTTTAGAATTGAATATTTAAATTAATTCACTACTTCGAAGTTGAAAAAGCGAAATTACAAATAACAATAATAATTCACTCAATTATTTGTCAACACATAATAAAGACAAGCTTAAGAAAATTTTGAGAAAATTTCTCTTCAAAAAAAACTTTTGATAAAACTTTCATTTACGATATTTTCATTTTCTTCAAATAATTTTCCTACTAAATAGAAAAAACTCTATCTTCTAAACAATTTCGTAGTACTAGATATCAAATATCGAAAAGATAATTCTATCTGTTAAGCGTCCGGATCAGCAAGATGTGGTATTTAAGTGACTACTCGCTTCTGTCTTGCGCGACGCGAGTTTACAAACTCCGCGGGAATAACGTATCCTCCATGCACTGATTTTTGTGTTGGCGCCACAGTCGCCAAAATCGCTCCCTTTTCTCGCCAAAGTCTTGGAACTCGCATCAGTTACGGAAAACTGTTGCTCAAATAAATGAATATGATATTATTCAATATAGTTCTGTATATTCTTATAGAAAAGAATAAATTTCGGGTACTTTTTCTCGTTTGCTTTGGCTGGTTAAATCGGCTTCTTTTACATTTCTATATTGATAGAAAATTCGGTCTCTTGCATTATATTTATTTTAATAAAAAGTATTTATCATAATTATTATAAAAATTTATTAATAAAAGCTAGTATTACAATTATTCTAAAAAGTTATTTAAATATATTAGAATGCCAATTCAAAAAGTTAAATTAAATTTGTTAAGATAAAATAAAGATTATTTTATGATTCATATTCTATTGTTTCATATTACAAATTGCAAATAAACATGTAATATATAATAATATTACATATTATTATGTATACATTTATTATATATACAGTATATCATAGATAAATATTACACATAAATTACGTGTAATATTTTATTATTTACATATTACAGATGAATACAATCTACTAAGCTTTTTATGGGAAACTTTTTTAAAATTATTTTTCATTTTTTTCTATTGAAGCTAAGATTGGGTTTTGCTACTAAATAAAAAATTTCATTTAGGGAGAAACATAATAAAAAAACGAATCATTCAGAAAAAGTGTGTTTCTAAAAAATTGAATGATAGTATCTCATTATTTAATTTAAATTTGATGTTAGAGTATACTAGTCTTTTAATGTGATATTTGGCGTAATATTTCTAAATTGTGATATGAGTGACACGATATATAAGATTAAAAACAATGCAATCGTTTTATAGCGAAGATAGTATCACCTAGAAAAGTTGTTGTATAGTTACTTCTTAGATAGTAGTTGCTCTTTAAAAAAGAATTTCTTCAAAATTTTTAAAGTTTTTTTTAAATAAATAAAGATTACTCTAAATTTCTTGATTTTATTTTCTTCAATAAATTTGGAATCTATTATCTGAAGAAAAATTATTTATACCCCTTAAAAATTCAAAAAATTAGCTTTTCCATAAAATTAATTTTTTTCTGTACTATTTTACTTTAAATCTGAAAACCTCTTCAAAATTGGTTTTAAGCATAACATGTAATAATTCTTTTTATTAAAGTCAAAAAAAATTCAAAAGAATGCAATATTACATCAAATCTTTCAATCGAATACATTTGCCAGTTTTCAGGATCGCAGGGGGCTTGTGATTAGGTCTCGGCTTCGGAACCGGAGGAATTCATGTTCCCCCGAAGAATCGTCGTGTAAGTGGGTCTGGTATACTCTAAATCCGTCAGGGCCAAACATCCTCCCGCTGGTGTGGTGTGGAAGTTTGTAGAGGGATGCCAGCTCAGGTGTCGTCCTCGTCATCTGACCGCGATCCCAAATTACGAGGTCCATTCCAAAATAGTCATAAAACTAAACTAAACCAAACTAATTGCCAGTTTTAAAATGTTTTTTGAATATTAATCCCAAAATATAATTTTTATTAACACGTAACTGTTTACAGACTTTCTTTTCAAACCCATGTGTAGATATTTTAGGCATAGAATACAACGACGGATGTAATTATGCCGAATGATGACAGGTCAGATGAATCAAGACAAAAACATTATCATGTTTTAATATTTAGACAAAAGTTTCCAAATAGACAGAAGTTTCAATGAATATCTAAAAAACATCGTAATCTCATTTGCAATGTTGAAGCATTTTATTCCTACAAAAAATTACTTATTTCCAACAGCTATTAATATGCATAGTTTTGCATCTAATTTAACTGTGAAAGCATTTAGTGAAAAGCCATTTTTTTACATCCAAATGTTTTACTGATCACAATGAATTCTCAATTGTAAGCAAAGAAAAATGTAATGTAAATTTTTAGAATTTCAAATTCACCAACAAAGTAATCTAAACTTTGTAAATTGCATTCTCGTATGGAAATTTTTTAATAGTTTTCAATACTTAATAAATCTCCAGGTGTTCCTTTTGCCTCCTTTAATCAAAAAAAAATAATAACTTTATGAATTCTGCTACTTGTCTAGAGGTTTGCTTGAATATGATAACTCTAAAAACAGTAATGAGTTGGATTCATGCAATATAGGTTACAGTTTTATTAGCCTCTTTTGATGATTAGATAGTTCTCGTAGAATACTGTTTGTAACTACTGGAATACTGGTTGCTTTCGTAGGTAAGAAATTATGTTGAAAAGTCAATTTTTTTTAGTTAATATTTTTAATGTTTAACAGGTTTATTTATAAAAACATTAGAATTTTGTTTCTATTTTGGGGGCAGTTACAGAGATTTTTATATTTGTATTTGCATATGTTTTATTGCTTACATCTTTAAATGTGTTTTTTTTTTCCTTCAAATTCCAATCTCTAATAGAATTTGTTTACGAAAAAAACTCATAATTTAGAATCTAATGCATATTTGTTTGTTCAAATTATTATGTTAATATCTCAATATGTTCTGCAGTTACCCAACTAGAGAAAAAGCATCTTATTCACTTAGAAATATTTTATACCAGATTTAGAAGGAAAGAAATTAAAGAATTTTAAGAAAAAAAAATCGTGTTATTTATCAATCTAATCCTAATATTTAAAGAATTGATAGAAATATAGCTTATTTTTTTAATTTAAGAGCAAAATAATATATTTTTTAAGCTATTTGCAAAATTTTAAGCAAATCATTTGATAAACATCTAAGTTAGAAGATCTTTTCTGAATATCACTTTTTTAGCCAAACAAAAAGCCGATTTTCGAATTTTTAAAAGATTTTAGAAAATTTAATGGGATATTTTGGTGTAATAGATTGTTTTTATCTGTTTTATACAAATATTCAAATAATAATTTTGAAAGTTTTTCAAAAAAAATTCATCTCGAACGTAGTCATATACCTTGAAGTTCAATTAAATATTTTATTCTAAATTTGATGTCCCTATTATTTTAAACAATATATTTTTAAACATCAAATTATAATAAATTATTTTAGTAATCTTACACTTGTTGTGTTAATTGTTCATAAGAACATTCTTAATAGAATCGACACTTATGATGTCATATTAACCATTAAAAATTTTAAACTCCAGATCACCAATCTTCTTATTGCACATAGAGGAGAATTTAGATATCTTTATAGCCCCGAGCAATCCATATTATGAAGCTCTTCTTTTAATAAACGGGTCAATTTGGTTTCAGATATCAATCTATTTTCAACTTACTTAAATTATTGATGATTTGTCTTTTGATTAATATATTTTATCTTAGTAACTTTTTTGAAAATGTATGTTTCTTTACTTATGAAAATAATACTGAGCGGCACTATATTTGCATACATTTATAATTAAGCAGACACGCTGTGCTTAAAAATACTAAAATAACTAAATGAATGTGATTATATATATATCTATACTCATAATAAAGCTCAATGTGTGTGTGTGTGTGTGTGTGTGTGTGTGTGTGTTGGCGCTCTACAGGCCAGACCATTCAACCTGCAGCTACCAAATTTGGCACGTGTATACCTTGGAGGTCGGGAATGTGCACCTGTGGGTTATTTTTTAGAATTTTTAATTAGAATTTTATTTATTTAAAAATTAAGCGAAATTTTGGCGTGTTTCTGCTATAACTTCCGAAAATATTGCCGCACAAAAAAAAATTTTTACATGAAGTTAAAGATCAAAAACTTCTTTTAAATGATACCAATGTTTTACCCTTAAAATTCAATTTCTATTTTTGATGAATTTTTAAATAAATATTTTAACTATATTTTTCAACAATTTTTTTCGTACAAAATAAAAATAAAATTTAAGCTGCACGATCACGTTTCGCATTCATGGGAAAAAAATAGCTTTATTCAAAGTGTTGCCATCACATTGATTAAAGCTCCAATTAAAAATAAATTAGATCTTTTTGGAAATGAAATCTGCAAAAATATAATTTTCGGCACGTGTTTGTAGGAAATGAAACAAATATGAAATATTATTTTTTCTAAAAAATAAATTCCAGAAAAATTATTTTATGATCTTTTACACTCTCTGTATTATTAATCCAATAAATCAATTTTATTTTAAGGTAGGTTTTGTTTAATATGAACAGGATATTTTCATATTAAACAAACAATATTATTTAGTAAGACACAGATCTGCTAAAATGATCTAAAAGGAAAATGATTATATTTTATGTAACTTGGTTCAATAAATGCTCTAATAATAACGAATTTTTGATTTTACATAAAGCTTCTGCTGTGGAAATCACGAATAACCAAATGTTCTTGAAACACTAATATTTTAAATAAAAAGAGTTAATTTCCAATCAACTAAATCAATCACTTAAACTGACTGATTTATGAAAATTTGAATATCACTTTTCAATAAAAAAAAGGATAATTTTAGATTTTCCATCGATCGTTTCAAAGAAAATACGCCAATCAGCGCACAGGTTTCTCAAGATTAATTGGCCTAAGATTATGAAAATGTTGAGTTTTTCTAAATTTTTAACATTTAAAACTTCATAAATAAGTCTTAGTTGATAGTGGAAAATAGAAACATTCATTCATTTATTTCAAATTTGGTGTGTCCAGAATATTTCTCAGAATATGATACCTTACTGCATTAAATTTAGACTTCATAATTTTTGAAATATATTTATAGGCCGGAACAAAATATTATTATTGATTTCATTTCAATCCTTTTGAAAGCAAAACGAAAAACTGAATTTTATGCTGCATCTGAGAAATTTTTGCTGAATTACTGTTTGAGATATTTCATAAATGATGAAAAATATTTTGTAGTTTATATAAGACTTAAATACCGAGCGATTCTGTTTGCAATACTCATATTCAATAATAATAATAATAAATAAATAACAATAAAGATGATAAATAAAATAAAACGCTTGGTTTTATTAAAAAATATCTTTATATTAATTGCAATTTCATCATTTCCACTTTGAATTAAAGTTGATGTTTTACCGGAAATGACAACAAATTAGCAGAATAATATAGTAAATTGAACGAAACGATCTAAACAACGGTTTAAGTTTGGTATGACTATCAAAATTTGAAGATTAAAATTGTTTTGTTTGAGAATCTATTAAGAGACCAGTTACTTAAAATATTTAATTGAAAATTGTAGCGAGAGGGAATACTGGCAAACCGGCTGGTCGCCAAAGGTGGCAAGTATATATATAATTATATATCAAAGTATATATCAAAAATTAAAGCATTATGAAATTAAAACCTATTTCTGAAACAATCCAAATTATTTCAGAAACGAAATTAAAAATATTTCGGAAACGAAACTAAAAATTATTTCGGAATAAAAGTAAAAAAAGTAAAACAAAGCGTCATTGTATTTCGAAAGCGCAAATGCAGATACTACTAAAACACAGATGAATCTAGACTAATTAGTAATAAAAAACCAAGTTAAAAGGAAAAAACAGAATCAAAATTAAACCAAATAAAATAAAATCCGGCCTGAAGACTTTCTCAAGGATCAACCTCAGGCAGGGATACAAAATAAGGGATTTATTTCTGTGAGGAATCTGACCTTAGTTCAACAGTATTGACCCCTTGGACTACAGATGGATATATATATATATATGATCCTGACCAGTTATATTTAACAAAATGTTAATATTAGTCTAATTTTTTATAATTCATATTATTTATAATTTGTATAATGTCTTTTATATGGCAATTTTTAAAGATCTCACGACGCACTTCAACTCGGCAGCACCTTGGAAGTTGCCTAGCGAGAATTCCGCCACTAGTCATACGAAATACAAATTTCATCAGTTCTTTTTTTATCAGTCTGTATATCCAGAATTCCGAATATAAAAATTCTGTACTTCTTAGTAGAGTAAAGAAAACGAAAAAGTACTTTTAACCCCTTTTTGTTGCTCGATTGAACCCAAAATTTGGTGCAGGATCACAATTTCAGTAACAAAATCTCAGGGTCGTATTTCATTAATATAAATCACTGATTTTTATCAAGCTTATCTACATACGAAATACAGACCAACAGATAGTAAATCCTTTGACCGATCTCATTCAAAATTTGATTAAGACCTACACTTTAGATGCTAAAATTGGGCACCACATTTCATTATCCAGAGTAATGCGTTTTTGAATTATTGTGTTTGTATTTATGTGAAAATACAGACAAACAGACAATCAGCCTCTTGATGATTTCGGTAAAAAATTTCATTGGGATTCATGCTTTAGATATTAAATCTGTGCATCAAACTTAATGTATTCATTTCTTTGTGTTTTGATGCTATCGTGTTCAGCTCTATTCGGATAGACAGACAGACTTCCTGAGTATAAATAGTTTTAGCTCAAAATTTGATATAAATTTTAAATACAGTATAAAGACAAAATTTCACTCATCTAGCTCAAAGCGTAACTGAGTTACCGCGTTTATGGACACAGAGATGTGCTTCATGGACTCACTGAGAAGCATGGAAATCCGTCAAAATCTCAAATTCCATTTCTTTGTTGATTACAATATATACTCTATACAAGGGGCCGTGGTGACCTGATGATGAGGTCTTTCTTGGCTTCGGACCCGGAGGGTTTCAGGTACGAGACCCGGTTTCACCGAAGAACCTTCGTCTAAGCAGGTCTGGTGCATGCTAAATCTTACGGTGCCAAACGTCCTGGTGTGGTGCGGAAGCTTGGAGAGAAGGGTGTGCCAGCTCAGACGTCGTCCTCGTCATCTGACTACGATTCAAAGTTGCGAAGTCTGTCCCAAAATATCCCTTACGTTGCTTTAAAACGGGATATTAATATAATTAAACGAAACTAAATTCTTTGTACGGGAAAGTAAAAAAGAGAGGGAGGAAGTTATAAAAAGTGGAGGGGAGGAAAAAATACAAAGTGTTTCTAATTTCGTAGCAAAGCACAAAAAAAATTTAAAGAGGCTTAACTGCTACTCGGCTGGTCAAACGATACGGAGGGCGGCGAAAAATAATCAGAGAAATACACTGCTGCGAAAATAATTTCAACCAAGTTTAAAGAGTAACGCTACAAGTATTGAAATCTGAAAACATTTTTAGCCTGAGAAACTCAGCGTATATTAGCTAATTTAATTACATTAAAAACTTTATAATAATAACCTCAAGAATAAAACCTTAAATAAATGTTTTAAATAAATATCTTTCAATATTTATTTAAAACGAATCTTCCCAATTCATTTTAGAATCCAAAAATAGCGATATTCATTCATTTTAAATTAGTTTCTTTCATAACAAAAAAAGACGTGGGCGAAAAATTTAATCATACCTCAACAGTACCGAAGTAACAATTGCTTCATGATAAGGCTCAGAATTCTTATCATTGAATAAAGAATAAGAATCGCTAATAAGAATTGTCTTATTAGCAAACTTCATTCTCGAGTTCTTGAGTCACTCTTGAGAGAAAAGATAAGAAAAATGCAACTTCATTTTGAGCGTGAAGACTGACACGAGGCTTATTTGTCGAGCTTTTTGTGTCTCTTTCTTTGCCTTTGTCGTTGACCTGACTTTCTTTTGTTTGACAAGATGCTTCGGATTTTTAGATTGTTTCTGGGCGTGTTTTTTTTTTTATTTTATTTTCTTCTTTTTCTTCTTTTCATCTTTCTTGACCTTTTGTTTTCTTAAGCAATGCCAACAGTCTAGGTAAAGAAGACAATCCTCTACTTTTTTTTCAACCAGGTTTCTTCTAAACAGCAATTATATTCTTAGGATTTATACGAAAGCATACTTAATTTAAGTACATTAAATCAAATTATAATACTTATGTACGCGAATTCCGGAAATTTTAATACCGAAGAATAAATACAGAAAGAATCTGTTTATTTCGGGAGTTTTTGGGTGGAAGTATTTACCTGGTACAAACTAAGTAGTTTTTCCTTATAAAGTTGCAAATGCGGACTGCGAAGCTGCTTTTGTGACCTCCTGCTTTAGTAGATACACTTCTTTGGAGCTTGAGAATGGCTGCCCTTTAAGGAAATTTTTCATCCCAACAAATATTTGATGCCGCGGCGGCCTGATGGTAAGGTATCGGTACCAGGACCGGTGAGTTCCAGGTTCTGGACTCGATTCCACCGAAAAATCACCATGTAAGCAGGTGTGGTTACACTGTGATCTCGTTAGATTCATCGAGGTCAAATGATTCCCGCAATTGGGGTTTGGAGAGGCGGTTCTAGCTCACAAGTCACCTCGTCATCTGATCGCGGTTCAGAATGATGAAGTCTGTCCCTAAATAGCCCTATTGTGACTCTAAAATGGAATGTAAATATAACTAACCTGAACTAAATAGAATAAAAAATGTGAATGATATCCAGTAAATATTCTGTTTACAGAAATGAACAGATTATGATGTTTAAATTTAACACCATTAATAACTTGTAAACCAGAACCTTATTGTGATGGAACATCCATAATGTGGCCTTCTCCACTTCATGGTTTTGAATGCATCTAATTAAAAGCTAAACTCATGCACTATGCATATTGGAAGTGGACGAATCTGTTTTGAATAATTTGACGCATCTGACTTCTGGTTCATAAGTTAAAATAAGAGCTGAAAGTCAGATGAAGTGGTCTCCTCAAAATGTCTCGTATACTCTCTCATAAAGGTGTTCTAGAGAACGCTTCTGCATGGCATTGGTATACAATAGTTACGAAATATTAAACTTTGGTGTGAATTTATCATTTTTACTAAATCTACTGTGTTATCCTTGGCGATCAATCCCTGGCATGCGGTTAATAGTATCGGGAAATTGAATCTGTGTTTTAGAAGCATTTCTCCCAACCGATAGAAACAAAAATTTGGCGCAAAACTACACCTGTAGTCATAAAATGTCATACCAAATGTGAAACATTTAAATCATTGTATTTTTGAATTATCACGCTTACATGTTTCTGAAAGTACAGACAGGCAGAGGTCAACCCTTCATTAAATTTGGATCCAAATTTAATAGGTTTCTAAACAAGTAACTGTTACATATTTGTTCTGAATTTTATCTATACAGCTCTCTTCGTTTTCCAATTATCGCGTTAACTTATATTCGAACAGTCGGACAGACAGTTTTATTTAGAACGGATTTTTCCTAAAATTTGGTGCAAAGATTACGTACCAAATTTCATCCGCCTAGTTCAAGGCGTTTTTGAGTTACCTTTGTCACAGGCAGATCGATGGACATTTTCCGAAAATGTGTTTTTCGAACTCAGGGAGGCCTAAAATATGGAAATTCATCAAAATCTCAAGTTTCAGTTTTTTTTTTTTTTTTTTTTTTTTTATGATTATAATACTTTCTGTATACTCGGTATACGAGAAAGTAATAAAGTTGCAAACAATAGAAAGATTTTGTGTTTAATAATATTTTGTAAAAAAATAATCTCTTGTATTAAAAATATTTTTTAAAAAGGATTTATTTATGAAGGCTTTGGAATTCCATTGTGTTCTCGTGACCTTCGGGATTCTCGAAAGTCACGGATGTATCAGCTAGTGAAAAAGGTAAATCCTAAAAAGTATATTTATATATATTCGGCGAATCAGTTTTAAAACGCTGAAAATTCTTTTAAAATATGACTTAAATAAGTAATTCCAAATCTTCTATACATTAGAAATTTTAATATGTAGATTGCCGTGTGACTCGTCTATAGTCCACACAAACTATTTAATTGTATTGGACCATTTATCTAATTAGATCGTCCCTTTTCTACCATATTTAAGAGATAGCAAAGAAAGGGTGATCTAATTAGGCAGAAAGTCCGAATATCAGGAGATATGGGACACCGAATGTGTTAAACTACAGAAGAAGTTATAAACTACATTCATTACTTATAAACCTTTTATAAAATGTAAATGTTCAATCTCTAGTTAAATAATGTTGCAAAATTTAATTATATACAATCTATGGATATATACAGTGGCTCAAACAATTGAGAGTACACCTTATTTTCACTTGAAATATCCGACTTTCATTATAAATAACTTATTACCAAGAAATGAAAACATCTTTTTTTATTTTTACATCATTTTATCTTAGCTGTTTTATTTTATTTGTTATTACCTAACAAATGGTTTAATTTAAGGTAAAAATAAAGAAAAACTTAACTAAAGAGTTTTAGAAGCATTTTAAATAAACATATGCAGAGTTTTGCCTCAAAAAATTGAGAATACAGAGGGTGTTCGCACATTTTTAACTGCCATTAAATATTATCTACTTGATTTCTACTTTAATCTAATTTTGTGTAATCTTATCTTAAACCTTTTCAAACGATCTTTTTTGTATGATTAAGTTTGTTAGATGAACTTAAAGTCAAATTTTTAATTGGGAAATGGCTCCTCGAAGAAAAACCAGAACTGATTTAAGGAAATCCACATTAAGATAATGTTAAAAAGAAAACTCTTATCGTGAAATAGCTGAAATTGTTACAAACCACATTTGTGTCCTGAAAACAGGTGTAAAATTTAACCCTTTCTAGAGCCGTGGGAAGTATGCTTCCCACCAAATTTATCAATCTTTGTATGAATTTATATAGGTTGGCATAAGTTTTGACAAATTGTTTTAAAAATACAGTAACTTAGATGCTTCAGTTCTTTATCTCACACAAAATGATGTGTCTTGATTTGTCACTTAATTATTAATTAACAAAATTAATTAATTAATTTAATTTAATTTATCTAATAAGCTAAATGAATCCCTTTTCTTATTCTAATTTCAAGCCTAAAAATATTTTAACATAATATGAATAGAAAAAAATAGCCCTTTAAAGAGTTAAAAATGATGGATTGATTGAAAATAAATGTGGAAAATGAAGGAAAGATATTCTGAGTGATGACGCAAAAAGGAAAATTTTGAAAAAAATTCGGATTGATCCTAAAGAAAGTGCAGTCAAACTTGCTTCAGAAACTTCTCAAATTATAGGCAGAAGTGTAAGTGCTGAAACTGTGCGAAATGTAATTAGCGATTTAAATGTCAATGACAAAGAAGGGTCTGCAGGACCAAAAAAATTCGAAGACAGTCAATTGCAAGACTTATTGGGCGAAAATGGGAAAAAGTTGTCGAAAATGATGGTAAATATTTTGATTGATATACATTGTACCAATTTTTCTCAATAAATGGTTTTTCAAAGTCAAAAAAATTATCAAAATACATGTAAGCACCTAGTAGTTGAGAAAAGGAAATGTTAACAAATACAACAGAACTAATATACAGAGATACGAGTGTTAAATTCTCTGAGAGACTTGTCCTCTCAGAAAATTCATTCAAATCCAGGAACTTTCGCTTTTTAAGTAGAACATATTTTTGGAAAAAGAGATGTAATCCAAGTCAGTCCCAAGACAGTCTGGAGGGTTTTTTAAACTACATTGGTTTCCATGAACCTGCTTTTTACTTGCCTATGGTAGGAATGTTTTTGCTATCTTTATAAACACTAAAGCCGATTAGGGTTTTAAAAACCAATAGTACAAGAAAGGAATGTACTAGTGCTTAATATTGTAAATATATTTATTAAAAATTAAATCCAACTTACCCTTGGAATATTTCGTAGACATTTACTGAAGTTTGTTTTTAAGAATTTAAATCAGAAATTCTCATCTTTTTGCTGTTTGTAAATTGGTCTTTTTACAATCCTTTTTTTTTCTTTCAAATTTTGACCTATTTCAAAGAACTGTTGAATTTTCAATAATTTATTCCCTTATACACGCTGATACACTTTCAATGCACTATAAATCAAGAAAAGTTTAAGATAATATATGTCACCTGTAACAGAATTGTAGGTGTTTAATTTTAAGTTTTGTTGATGTTTTATGTATGACCTCTTAGAAGAGACCTTACATTTTCTTTCTGGACACTACAGTGAACAAATTTACCTTAGGGGAATCTCGCAGGTGTTGCACTGTGAATTTGTGATTCTCTCTTCCCCAAACATACACACTGTGAATGTGTACCTTCCCACTGACATTAAATGTTGCTTCATCAATGAAAACTAAGCGATCAACAAAATCATCATTTCCATCATCATTCGGCACAAAATTCAATGCGTTTTTGTTTGTCAAAGTCGTTCAGATTTTGCAGCACCTGCACTTCCTTTCGAATCATTTTCTACATTCTTTCTCAAGATTCTCCAGACGATGGGCTGAAAAGTTTTCACTTAACGAACTCACCCTCTGCGTTGCTTTTTCCGGACTTCATTGAATGACTTCTTGCGATACAATCAATCACCCAAGACTTATACCTTTGTAAAAACAGCCCCTAGTTTTAAATTTTTCATGCTAACTGGAACATCTTTTCTGAATTGTGATCGAAAATGCCAGTGCACAACAGTTTCAGATTCCTTTTTGCTAAATTGCAGAACACAAAAGGTCTTCTCCACTGCAGACGCCGCCATTTCGACTGACTAGTCACATGACACACATGCTACTGCCTGTGTGACTTCTGTCAAGGGCGTGACACTAACTTTAAGAATATATCTACCTTACGATCTGAGGTGATTCACGTCTTTACGTTTTACGGCATCTGGAAAATGTATACTTCTTTATGAATCATCATGTATTTCTTAATCATGTACATTAGCGCATCATCAAATGTACATTCTTTAACCCTTTCGTGCCGACTGTCATGTATACGTGTAAGCAAGAAACGCACTCATTTCCCGGCCGACACGCTGGCGTGCAGGAGCGTTTTCTTTCTAACCCCCGGCCGTCAATGTCCTGAAACGCTTCCAAAACTATTACTTTTAACACAAGATGGCATTGTATGTCCATATGGTTTCAGATACATGTAGATTTGACCTTCTACTCAAAATGAGAGTAGCATGACTCACATGCACGTGGTTTTTGATTAAATAAACATAAGGAGAAAGAAATATTTCCGAATGGCATACTTTATGATGGCTCTTTAAATACGCATGTGGTATTTGTTTATAGAAAGCAGGGGCGTTTTATTTTCGTTACAGCGTTGGATATTTCGGTTTGCAGTCCAGTTTTTAGAGGATAATTAGATCTTGTAGACGTGAATTTTTTAATTAAATTGAAAATAAAATGTGTAATATATATATATATCATATGTCGTTTAAATATTCTACAGAACATTTTTAAACAACGCGTTAGTATTTCGGTAATTTTATGGATTCAGAACTTAATAGCGAAAATTATCGTCTGCACTGGACAGACACTCGAGAAAGAGACTGCTGAAGTGGTATGTGAGTGCGCGAGGATAGAACCTGGGACCTTGAGGTTTGCAGTCCAGTAACTAAACCATTATACCAAAACGATCGTCCGGGTAGAAGAGTTGTTAACTGGCTTATATGCTATTCACCACACTGCCAGCCTCAGCGATAAGCGCACGTTTGAGCTTCCCATCGCGAAAGGGTTAATTTTGTATTAATTTTACAACTGCAAACATTTCTAATCTCTATTTAGGAGTATCATTTCACCATTATTTAGAAACAGATCTGAGTATTTTGCATATATGTGTAATGTTATTTATATACAATGCTAAATATTTGTATGTAATTCAACGCTACGATTGAGAAATGCTAATATAACATATGAGGCAGCAAATAAGTAAAACGACGTTCAAAACTAATAGAGGGAAATTAATAAGAGGAAAATTCTTCCAGTTAAATTAAGAGGAAGGGTTTTTTTTTTCACTTTTAAACTCTTCTAATTACTGCCAAAAATGCCTATTCTACATATACATATTTTGAAGATATTATTCAAAATACACTGGTGTGCAAAACGTAAGCAACAGGTATGTTTTTTTTGCCATAACTTCACGATAAATCATCTGAGAGACATGAAATTCAGAAGAGATACAGCATTTTGTTCTGAAAGAATGACGAAAGCATAGTTGCGCAGAAATGAATACAATGCATACAGTATGGAATCAAACAAAAAAAGGCTTTATTGAACTCATAGTATCGTTACACATGATTGTCTGTCCAAGAGGAAGAACAGCAAGCAGATGTTCCTTAGTATGGGATATGCCCTCCCCTTACTGCAATGGTTGCTTCGCACCGTCTCCCCATACTCAGCACTAGATTGTCCAACAGTTCTTGAGGTAAGAGTTCCCATTCCTCTATCAGCATCTGTTTAAGTTGTCGGGTGTTCCCAGGAGGATGTAATCGTGCCGCAAGGCGTCTCCCCAAAGCATCCCACACATGTTCTATCGGATTTAAATCAGGAGAGCACGCCGGTCAATCCATTCGAGATATCTTCACTTTCCAGGAGCTCCACAACAGCATGAGTCCTGTGTGGCTGTGCGTTGTCATCCATAAAAACGAAGTGTGATCCAATGGCACCTCGGAACAGACGCACATGGGGAAGGATCACCTCCTGACAATAGCGATCTCCAGTTACAGAACCTCTGTTGAAAACGTGGAGCTCAGTCCGCCCGTTCATCCCCAGACGACAACTCCAGGACCACCGAAACGGTCTCTTTCCGTGATGTTACTGGGATGAAACCGTGTCCCGACCTCTCTCCATATCAACTGGCGTTGGGAATCGATTGTGGCACTAAAACGACTCTCATCTGTAAAGAGGACACGACTCCATTTATCAGATGTCCAGTTTTTGTGCTCCCTGCACCACTCTAAACGGTGCCGCCGGTGGGAAACTGTCAAAGGGATGCAGCGTTCAGGACGGCGGGCGAATAGGCCACCTTTGTGAAGGCGTCTGGACACAGTAAAACGCGACACTTGTCGCCCCGTTGCTGCACACAGTTGCTGAGCAATGGCGCTTGCTGACTGGTTTCGGGTTCTTTTCGCCTGCAGGCCGATATATCGGTCATCCACTGCAGTTGTTTTCCTGGGGCGGCCACCACCAACCTTTCTCACAGCTGTACCTGTGATTTGGAAGGCTTTCCAAGCGCGTGAAACGACACTTTTGTTGATTCCGAACTCTTCAGCTACACTGGTCACACTACGGCCCTCCTCCAGCTTTCCGATCATTCTTCCACGTGTGAAATCGTCCAGGTGATTTCTGCTAGCCATATTTCACGAATTACCTCACGTGCACTTGCAGCGAATGTCTTTAATTGCGTCTCCGTCCTTCCTTTTATTGTAGTGTTGAGCTGCGCGCGCCTTCCGCACGTGTTTTGCGTACGCTCACGTCGCCTGTGACGTTTTGTTCCTGATATTTGCATACACATGACCTTTCTCTTGAATTACATGTTCATTGTACTGATCGCAAGAACTCCTTTTCTGCAATTTCATGGCTATCTGCTTAAAATTTGCATTGTTGCTTAAGTTTTGCACACCAGTGTATATAGATATTCAGAAGAAGATATTCATCAAAATATAAAATAATTTAAGTATTCAAACTTATACAGTGATCAAATCTAGCAAAATTATTAACAAGTTTTTGATAAAGGAATTATATTATATATTATGTTATATTATTAATGCTGTATTCTTAATGTAAATTTTGCAGTGAATTCAAGCATGGAATCAAAAATTTTCTACAATCCCCAATTTATGATGATGATTTTTTCTATAGTATTGCATTAAAGTTTTTATTGCAACGATAGTTCATAATTTCAAAACAATAATTTAAATTAGATAGTGATAGTTTTCATTCATGAAAGCAATAATATATGTGTTACTAAAAATAGATAGTAAAGAATATGTTCATCCTCATAATAAGAACACCTTATATCTTTAAACGAGCAATTCTTGTATATGTATAAATTTATTTCGTGTATCTCCGAAACGGCTGTAGCGACTTGGAACAAATTTTATATTTAGATAATGTTTTGTTTTGTAAGTTTATCAATATAGGGTTCTTTCTTGTAAAAACGCGATTTTACACAAAAGAGAATATTTTTTTTATAATTAACTATAAGAGGCTTTTTCTATCTGCTCTCATACTGACAATGTCATATAGCGCCATCTCGTGAATTTTTGTGATACTTGCATTGTTTCCATAGGAAGATAACCTACTGGTACTTCAAAATTTTGCGAGATGGCGCTATATGACATTATCCGAATGCGAATACGTTCGTCTCACATCAGTTAATGCAATAATGCATTTAATGTGTTTGACTAATTCGAAAAGTATGTTAAACAATAAAGCTCATTCATGGTTGTTTTTTTATTTAAATGACCATTTCAGATGTAGGTAAGATTGAAAAATATTCACATGTAATTAGTATGTGATTCGTATATAAATATTTTCTCCAAACAAAACATGATTTTACAAAAAGAAAAAAAGAAAAAAAAAATGCCGAGCGAAGCTTGCTCTTCTTGATACATACCATATAATCGATCCCACAGAAGAACCGTCATGTAAGCGAGTCTGACGCACGTTAAATCCGTCGGTGCCAAACATCCTTTCACTGGTGTGATGTGGAAGTTTGGAGAGAGAGAGATGGCAGCTCACGTGTCGTCCTTGTCATCTGACCTATGTTCAAAATTACGAGGTCCGTCCTAGAATAGCCCTAGTATTGCTTTAAAATGGGACGTTAATATAATTAAAACTAAAACTATAAAACTAAACCATGGGATATAAACCTACTGCTACCACAACATTTCGCAAGATGGCGCTATTTCATCATCCGAATACTAATACGTTCGCTCACATCCAATAGCAATAATGCAATCACCGTGTTAACCAATTCGAGTAACATGTAAAAACTAAGCGCATTCATGATTTATTTTATTTAAATGACCAGTTCATATCTAGGTAAGAATGAAAAATGTCCATATGTAGCCAGTATGTGATTTGTATTTAAATATTTTATCCAAAAAAACGCGATTTTACATTAAAAAAATAAATCTGTTGAGCGAAGTTTAGCTCCTTGATACTACCAGATAATTTTAGCTAAACTCATGTTATTTAAATAACTTTCCCCTGTTCTATTTACTACATAAATGAACGCATCTGAAATAGATTGTAGCAGGCTGTCTTTCGATTCTCACTATTATTACTGTTCTTACTATTCATGTAATCTACACAGCAAATATTCAGAGAATTAGCGATATGGCTTCGGCTTCGGAACCGGAGGACTTCAGGTTCGAGACCCTATTCCACCAAAGAATCTTCGCGTAAGCAGGTCTGGTCAGGCCCTCTAAATCCGTCGGGGACAAACATCCTCCCGCTGGTGTGGTGTGAAAGCTTGGAGAGGGAGAGGGCAGTTCAGGTGTTGTCCTCGTCATTTGACCACGATCCCACATTACGAGGTTCGTCCCAAAATAACTCGAGTGTTCCTTTAAAACGAGACGTTAACATAACTAAACTCCTAGCTTTTAACAATGAAAGAATATCACGCCATAAAATATTTGATGAAACAATGGAAACTATTGATTTTCGACGCAATAACGAAATCTATCGTTGATGGTAATCTCAAAAAAATATTCATAAAAATTTGTCAAAAATTAGTAAAAAATTGAACAGCAACTAAATTATTTATGCTCAAGCAATTAAATTGATTTATGATTAAAACTGTAATTTATTGGACTTCAAAAGAATATGAAAATTATTTTCTACATTAATATTATCAGAACTAAGCTAAACTCAGTGGCAAGACAGCCCATGAGGACCAAGGCCTACAGTGCTCATATCTACTTTCTTGACAGAGGGCCCTGAGGTGCAAGGTATATGTCACGGTTAGGTGGTCAGCCTAACCCGGAACCCCCAGTGTTTAGTTCCCAAATATGCTTAGTTCTCAGTTTATAGACCCACTGAAGGGATGAAAGGTTGTAATATTAACAGAAGAACGCCAAATTCTAGCTTAATTTTTAAATTAATTCAAATTTTACTTAAATCATCAAAAACTCCCTCCTAGGTTCACATCCCATCCTCCAAAATATATTTGTACCAAACTCGGTATTCTAGATCAAAAGGATTACCTTAAAGAACACCAAAAACACATTCTCTGTGTAATTTTAGGAGAGACTAATTTACAAAACCTTCAACAGGATTATTGTGTCTAAAAAAGAAAAAAAGAATGGATAGTGAAATAAATAATTCTGTATACTGCTTACTTATTCCCTAACCTATTCCTTCAACAGCGTATTTTACTATGCTAAAGTACCAAAGATGTAAAAATGTCGTGTTATATGAAAATATATTTTAATAAGAGTCCACATAATGCTAACAAATATTCTTCATTTTAATCCAATTACACAGAAATTTATTTATTTCATATAAAATTCATACATGGAGTTTTTCAGTCTTCACATTTAGAATGAAGACCAACCTTGTAGGAAGGAAATTGTTACAATTTAAAATTTTTAGTATCAAAATAATTTTTATTTATATAAACTCAAAATTAAACGCTAATTTAAAAAAAACTAATGGATGTAAAAAAGTAAAATAAATTTTATTATGAGACAATTAAACAACATTGTTACGAAATATTTTACATTTTGGAATTTAATTTAAAGACAATGGATGAACATTTAAAAAAATAAGTTGTTCGTCAGAATTGTTGAAGACCTTTTTTTTTTTAATTCAGTGCATAAATATGTTTTTAATCTGATAAAAGTTATTCGGAACAAAATTGAACCTGATATTTTTCTGAACTATAATCAACTTTAAAAATAAATGCCCAATTATCCGTTAGCTTTTAATAAGTATTTCAAAATAAACAAATATCTAAATATATTATTTTATTAATATTTTGAATATTGTTACAAATATATAAGATTGTTTCCCTGAACAGTAAGCCTCCTACTACTGTAGAGAATTTTACAGATAGCTCTAATGAATACTGCAGATCAAGGACTTCCGTGCTTGGTGACAAATTTGAAGACTTGGGTGAATTTGGCGAAAAAATTATCTCGAATTTTCTTGGCGATACTCCATTAGAAGTCTAGTTCTAGAATTTATTCCGTAACATTCTATGTTTTTTCATGGGAATTGTAAAAAAGCGGAAACTCACAGATAAAGAGTAGTAGATAGCTCTAATGAATATTGCTAGATCAAGGACTCACGGGCTCGGAGATTTAGACGAATTTGGCAGCAAAAATGATCTTAAGTATTCGAGAAGCTTGGCGATATATCCATTAGTACTCGAGTTTTGGAGTTTGTTCCGTAACATTCAATGGTCTGTCATGGGAACTATAAAAGCGGAAAAGACCGGGATAGCCTGGTTGGTAGAGGGTTGGATTCGCATCCCTTGCGTTATGAATTCGAACCAGCCGGCCGAATACTCTCCGTGTTTGTGTTGGCTGGCGCACGTATAAATCTGTAGTTGTCACAAAGTTCTCCACGTCGGGAGTAATACAACTGGTGGTACTAGTTCAGAAGTGATCGTTCTCTGATTCAGGTCTAAATTACGATCTGTGGATGAAATGCGAGAATGAAGTCCGGTCCGTAAAAAGGGTTGTGACGCGTAAGTAGCTAAGACGTACTCTTGGTCCTAGAAGGCGCTACTGAAAAACAAGAGACGCTTTCTCGGCTTAAAATCGCTGACTTAGTCAGCGGGCTTGTCTATGACAAGTGCCATTAGAAGCAACAACATAAAAAGCGGGAACGCACAGAGGAAGAATAGACGAATTGAGAGAAGAAATCAGTCAGTAATCTAAATGAAGTCTCTCTTTGGAATACTGATCTTCTACGAGTTCTCTTTGAGCTATTGCGATTTTTTAATGTCGATTTGCTGCTTATGTATTGCTGCTCATTGCGAGTTGCTGCCCTTTCATCAGCTTCGGTTATGTTTCTTTATTGTCTATTTGTTTCTTCGTGGAGAATATATAATTTTTATTCCGTACTGAGTCTGTTAAACTTTTACACTTTACGGGTTTTTCTGTAACAGTATTTAGAAATTTTAGAATCGGTACTTTTTGTGGAAATAGTTTATTTTGTCGAAAAGGATCACATTTTATATTCAAGGACGGAAACTCTAATTTTTAATCATTTAGATTTTTTTTTAAAAAATTATCAGCTGTTTTTGTGCACCGACACCTTCTTGCGCATAATCTCGCTGGCTATAATTTCATCAAAATAAAAATGTGATGAAAGATATGGGAGAAGTTGTTTATTTTTTATAAAACAATGCAAATGAATAATATATAAGTTTTAAATTCAAACAAAATAATAGGATTCAAAAAGAAGAAGAAAAACAGTACCTGAAAAAGAATAGATAAAAGAAAAATATGTCTAACAAATACTTCTGAAAAATGTGTTCCTTTCATTTATCAAAAATCATTCAAAAGTAACAGGAAATGTTAAACATTTGTGATAAGGAACATAGTCTTTAGTAAAAATCAATTGTTGTGCTTATTATTGTTTTTGCTATCATATGATGCGCCCTCTATTGACCATTTTTGTACTTTTTTTTTGTTTCAATAAAACCCCATGTCATTTTTAGCAAGTGCGTCTGTTTTTATCTGTCTACTTATATCATTTCGTAAATCATTGAATTTTCAAATGTTAACGGACTTTTGAATCACTCTGTACATACATTTTCTATAGCTTTAAAAGCCTTTGTGTAGCCTTTTGTATAGCTACGTAAAATTTGTATAGTTTTTCAAAAGTGCAAACGTATCATTCTGGCTAAAAACCTTGTTTCGAAACATTTGCTGCTCGCGAAATTCTATCAACTTAACAAATTCTTAAGGGCATTCTTCTGTGTAACATATGCAATCAACGCAACGTAACTTTAAATCTCTTCAAATAACTTAAGAATAGAGAAGTTTTCGAACAGAAAATTCGGTTCGGATTTTAAAAAGTTAATTAGATTTTTCCGAAGTGATCGAAGAAAACTAATCAAAACCACACAAAACTAACTAATCAAACTTTCCAGTCGTTGAAATTGGTACTATACTTTAAGCCCCGTCTCTTTATCAATAAAATCTGAAAGTTGTTATCGCAGAGAGGAACTAGTTTCTTCCGACCTTTTGGCTCGTGTTTGATGAATGTTGACAAAAACCTATTAATTATTGTTCGAATTCTCAGTTATCTTTGCCCTTGCTAAAATTGGACAACTATGAATTAGATTTTTATCGATGACAAGGCTTGATGTATAGAGGAATTTAGTAATTGTAAAAAT
>JAPMOR010064706.1:145170-169100 GCA_026543865.1 Argiope aurantia | reverse complement strand
GTATTTATTCCAGCGGGCAAACTGGGATAAGTTCATGCAGTTAGCAAATATCACTGATTCTATGGTCAATGAGACAGACATTACAGAAGCGGTGCAAAATGTCATCAACTGTCTAATTAACGCTGCAGATCAAAGCATTCCTAAGAGTTCCCCACGGTTAAGGAAATACCTCAGACCGTGGTGGAATGAAGCTTGTCGTGACAGTCGCAAAAGAAAAAAGAAACTGAAATGTTTTCAGAAGGTATCCAACCACAGAAAACCTTATCGCTTTTAAACAAGCCAAAGCCTTTGCTTGCCGCATTCGCCGTCAAAGCCAGAGATAGTCCTGGATCAAATTTGTTTCATCCATTACTTCTTCAACCTCAAGCAAACTTCTATGGAAGAAAATTAGGGCCGATAATGGCATTTACAAAGATTTCTCAATTCCTGTACTCAACACAGGAAATGAGAAAATATCTCGACCATTAGATGTTGCCAATGCTTTAGGTCATGCCTTTGCTAAAGTCTCTTCTGCAGATTCATATAGTCCTGTTTTCATAGCGACTAAGAATCGTGTAGAAAATTTAACTTTGGACTTTTTTGCTCAAAATTTTCTTCCGTATAATACTGTTTAGCTTGAATGAATTGAAAAATGCTTTATCTAAGACACACGATACCAGTCCCGGTCCAGATGGAATCACTTGCAGCATGCTTCGCCACTTAAACGCTGCTTCGGTCTCGAACCTGTTATATTTATTGAATAGAATATGGATTGAGCATCAATGCCCTTCTCGGTGGCAAGAAGCTCTCGTGATTCCAATATTAAAGCCTGGCAAGGATCCATCTAATCCTCTTGGTTATCGATCTATTGCACTGACGAGATGTTTATGCAAAACGCTCGAGCGTATGGTAAATGCTCGCTTGGTCTATGAACTGGAGAAACAAGGTTCCATATCACAATTGCAGAGTGATTTCCGTAGAGAAAGATCAACTTCTGATAATATAATCCTACTGGAAACCGAAATTCGTGATGCTTTGCTCGTAACCACCTTGTCTCCATTTTCTTTGATTTGGAAAAGGCTTATGATCGCACATGGCGCTATGACATTCTCCAAACGCTTTTTAATCTTGATTTTAGAGGCCATTTACCTATATTTTTAAAGAACTTTTTATCTTTTCGAACATTTCTCGCAGTCCTTAGCGTAAATCTTGTTATCCTTCATCTTAGCCAAATACTACATCATTTACCATCATCTGTTTGCGGCCAAGTTCCTGCCAAGGATCTGATATGAAATTTATTGAGCAGCAGTTGCAAAACGCAGTGAATAAACTAGTAGCATGGTTTGAGGATAATGGACACACATTTTCTCCTGAGAAACGTCGTTGTGTGCACTTCTGCAGGAAAAGAAATTTTCATCCAGATCCAATTATCTATATTAAAAACATTGCCATTCCAGTGGCGAATGACATTGAAGTTTTTAGGGATGATTCTCGACAGAAAATTGAGTTTTCTTCCACATATATTATATCTTCGGAAGAAATGCGAGAAATCTCTGAACATCCTCAAGGTATTATCTAATACTTCTTGGGGTATTCGCACTACCCTACTTCATGTGTATACTACCATCATTTTATCTCGCATAGATTATGGATACATGGTGTACGGATCTTCTCGCTCTGCTGTTTTACGCAGACTAGATACAGTACATTATTCGGCTCTGAGGATATACTCTGGAGCTTTCCGTACTTCCCCTGTCGAAAGCCTTTTTGTAATTTATAATCAACTGCCTCTCGATTTGCGCCGAAAGAAAGTTTCAGCACAGTACTATTTTCGTACATTATCAATCCCCCGGCACCCTATTTGTCAAAGTTCTATTCCCTCGTCTCTCCTTCGACTCTATAGTGCTCGGCATTCTCACATCCTCCCTTTCAGTGTGAGAGTTAAAAAAGGATTCATGACTCTGGCTTTGATAATATAAATCTTCTGACTGATCCGTTAGCGTTTCCACCTTGGGATCCGCCACAATTTACATTCCTTAACCCATTTTCTGGATTTGATAAGTCTGAAACTCCACCAGTTATTTTCCAACAAATGTTTTACTCTCACCGCTATCAGTATGGTTCTTACATCCCAGTTTATAGTGATGGCTCAAAATCAGATGGACATGTTGGCTGTGGAATAGTAATTGGATCTGATATCCACAGTTATCGTCTGGAGAGATATTTACTGCTGAGCTCACAGATATCCTCTGTGCTCTTCAGAAAATATCACTTTCAACTCGCAGCAAATTTTGCATTTATAGCGACAGCATGAGTTCATTGCAAACGCTCTCTAATTTTCACTGTCAGATACACCCAGTTGTTCATGAAATATTCATCCTTTTGCGCACTATCCAAAATCAGGGTTTCACCATTCTTTTTTGTTGGATTCCCAGCCATGTGGCAACGAACTGGCAGACATAGCTGCTAGAGATGCCTCTTTACTTTTGCAGCCCCCTCTTGCTTTTTGTGATATCAAGAGGTCCTTTGCTAATTTCATATATGGATTATGGCAGGAAACATGAGATCAAAAAGTCAATAACAAGCTGCATGCTGTAAAACCAGCAATTGGTTTGTGGTCGGCTCTGCCTTTGCGAACACATGATGTGAAGTTGTTGACTCGTCTGCGTGTGGGACATACCCGTTTTACACACAAATATTTACTATTCGGAGAAAGGGCACCAACATGTCCTACTTGCAATACTTTTTTTAGTGTTAATTATATTTTCATTGAGTGTCCAAATTTTAATATTCAGCGTATTCATTTTTTTAAAACTTCATCACTAACAATGTCAAACTTAGTGGGAGTAAAGCCCCATGGAAATCTTTTTCAGTTTTTAAGAGCCATTGGTTTTTACGTTTATATCTAATTCTTACCATTTTATTTAATGACATTTTAAAACTTTTTTTCGTGTGGAATTCAATCTTTTAATGTAATTCTTTTTAAAATCTTTTGATACAATTATTTTAATGTTGTTTCTATTCTACGATCGTCATTATTCTAACCATACGACTGGCGCAGTTTAGCCAAGGTTGGCTCTTCCGTCACTAAAATTCATAACCTAAGCTAACCTAACCTATCCGTAGACATGCGTGAACTAATGGTTGCCGATCCTCACCTTAATGTTTAAAATGTTTTACGAACTACTGGTTTGTCGAATTTTATTTAGGTTTTTTATACAGTTGAAATTTGTTTTACCATCTCAGTAATTAATGCACTTTTACTTTTTTCTTGAATGTTTTTAAAGTATCTTTTTAATGCATTTGCTAATTTTGGTAATTTTATTTTTGCCTCATTTAAAGAAACTTTTAATATCGTTGAATTTCATTTTTACCATTTGATTGGTGCAGCATGGCCAGATTTGGCTTTAATGCCAAAAAAGTTAACCCACCAACCAACGGGAAGCTCTAAAAGACCGGCAGTCCAAGCCGAAGTCAGTTGTGAATCGTATGTTGGTAGGAGTTGAAACAATGAATTTGATTGGATCAATCCTGCGAAGCGGAAGCTTTGAGTGAAGTTCAAACGATTAGTGGATTGAGAATTGAGCCATACATCGAGTCTTGATGTTTAGTGTTGAAGCAGCATGTGTTGAATAGCCAGTCGTATAGTACTGAATTGGCAGATGAGTACAGCTAAAACGAGGAGACAGAAGAGAATCGCAGGCATTTGGAGAGATTTTAGTGAATAACTACGTGAATTCTCTTTTCTTGTTGAGTTCGATATTGTAGTTTTGTGTGCAGTTGTGGTTGTTTTCTACCGATTACTACTTATGAGATTACTACTGTATTTAAATGAAATTGAAAATAAAAAAAATTTATGAAAATTCAATTTAACAATGCAATTAGAATCATTGAAATACAATCGCAAAATAATTAGTATAGACTATGTTGTTTTTACGTACAACAGATGGCGCTGTTTTACGGACTCCATGTGATGGGCTTTATTATCAAAAACAGTAAAAAAGTTTTTACATGTTAAATGTAATAAGTTTATAAAATCCCGAATGTATTCGAACGCAATATATATGTATGCAAAAAAAAAAAAAAAAAAAAACCCTTTCGCAAAATTTTGAAGAAAAAAAATACCTATGAAATTTTGGAAAAAAAAGAGCAGCAGTCCTTTGTTAGTCCTTTTTTTTTGGACCAAACGTCAATTTGATGCCAGCTATCCCTCCTCGGCGAACTTAATGTTAAAGAAAAAAATCATTCGAATAATCTACGTTATTAAATCCCTTTATACTACGAAGAATAAATCACATATAAAATATTCAAATTCAAATTCTGCAGAAAATTCTTATACTGAAAATTTAGTTAAATTATCACTCATTGTATCAAACTCCATTATATGTCTTTTCTGTTTTAATAGTCAAAATAATTTTTTTAAAAATGGATTTTATATTATTTTTTTAATGTTAGGAATTTACGATACGATTAATTATCATACATGAACGCGATTTTAAGTGTGAAATATTTCTAGTGAATTCAATTATTTTTTCTAATTACTCTTTATTATTTAAGGAATGTTATTCTTCTAAAATATTCTTTATTTTTCATATATTTTACTGTGTTAGATATTTGATAACGAATCATAGCTTAAGTGTGCAGTATAGTTTTCTAAACTTTTATCATCAAATTATCAATAATTTTATCAATTATCAATAAAATTATTTCTCCACTGGAGCTGTCAGATCTCTAAGATAAGTGTGCTTTATTTGGTAACCTTTGTTTTTACAGAAAATATTGTTGATATATTGGCGGTATTCGACGTATATATTATATGACTGCGACAAATGCTTTTGAAAACTCGCTACTATTAGCTTTGTTTTTTTAATGTCTGTTTAAATTTCATAGCTAGTTTTTTAAAAAATTCATTGCAATTATTTTACCTTTTTTTTGCAATTATTTTACCTTTTTCTTACAGACGATTCAAATGTAAATTGATATTTCATGTCAAATGCCAATTAAAAGGAATTAATATTTAGCATTGTCAAGTTATAATATTAGAATGAAGAAGTGTGATATTACATTTATTAGACAAAATTCCTTGCATTATGATATGGAATTAATGTTCTTCCAATAGGTCAGGTATTTTGGAAAGTGTCCAAAGGAGATGAAAAATAATTGCAAAGACATTCCACATTCAAATTATATTCTGGATTGCTTAGAAAATGTGTTATTGTTTTAATGCATGATTTGCGTTGCGTGGCAACAAAACGTTGTAGAATTTCAAAGAATCTCGTGCACTGATCATTTGATGCGTGTGCGGAATACTAATGTAAATTTTAAAAAAAAACTTACTGTCTCCTATAATATGGGTATATGAGAGATGAAATGCATTTATTTTTGTGCCACAATTTTTATGTCAAGGATTTGTGTCTAATTATCATTCCTTTCTCTCTCTAAAATATCAAAATAGTTCTGAATGTTTCTAACTTGAACTTTTCGTTGAAAGATCAATTGTTTGTAATTATGCAAGTGAAGGACGTTCAAATTAGATTATTTTTACCATTTTAATCTAGATTACACTTACCTAATTACTTGTAGATGTTATATTTGTTTTTACCTTCTCAGTATGACACACAAAAACTATATTGTAATTTTCGAAACATTCTACCTCGATAGTGAATCGAAAAAAAAAACATTTGCAAAATATTGTCTTCATGTTGGTTTATATTTGTTTGTGAACGCGATACTTAAGAATGTGACGAATTAGTTGGACAAAATCTAATACCTGCTATTTATGCTGGCTCTCCATATCAAATTTAGGACGAAATCATAAACTGGATTTTGGCAATTTTCTGCACTTGTACAATCTATTTTAGTTATTATATGACGAATCTTACATTTGTATAGGTGCTATAGAACAGAAGAATTATGGGTGATATAGAATAAAAACTTCTGAACTGATTCACTTGCTCGGTTTGAATTATTTTGTTTATTTACCGCCTATTGATATTACATTCTGTGGTAAATATATTTATTTAACGGATTATTGAAATCGGATAGAAAATAGCTCGTCGATAAAAGAAGCATTGAATAAACATTTTTAATTTTATGATATTTTTGGATGGTATCTTTGAACGCTATATGAAGAAAACATTTATTTATTACAAATGCCACACAGAAGACTGAATATTTCGCTATTAGATCTCTAGCCTTCCTATATTTCTGAACTTTTCAGTTTGAAAACACAAGTTCAGAGTACGAGTCAGGATGAGTAGCATCAAAAATTTGATGTTGTCCGCACAGAGGATTTAAGAGAGAGTCGCAAAGCTCAAGCCAAAACAAGTATGCCGACAAACAGCCATGGCCTGTAGTAAGGCGGAAATATGACACATCTGCACTTCTAGGAGAATCTGGGATCAACTGTGTATCCTCAAGCAGTGAAGCCTGTGGCTTATCAGCAGGATTACACAATGCTCTGTTTTTTACCACGATTCTGACTGAATGAAATGAGAGGCTTTCCAAAGGTCTCTGGAGAAATCTTGCACCCCTTTTGTCCAAAAAGTCGACAGCTGCATTCCCAGGAGCTGGAATCCACTGGAAAGAAACAGAGATTGCCGTTGTCCAGAAAACCTTAAAGTATTGAAATTGGAGAAAGGACAATGTCATTGTATTTGTGGAAAAAGAATTGGAGAAAAAAAAACTTGTATGGATACGTATCGAAAACGAATGATGGCATATTGCATATGCCACTTTATAATCATTCTTCACATTTTTCAAATATTACAGCATGGTATGTTAAATGTGAATGTTGACGAGAAAAAATCTATAATTTAGGGTATTATATTAAAATTTTCCAACACTTTCTTTTTTGCTACTTTGAAAATATCTCCAGCCTTAATTTCTTTCATCTTATTTAGTAGAATATAGCATCCCATAAAAGGTTTTTCATAGCTTATTTTTTTGTTGGAACGTCATTAATATTGTCGAATTTTTTAAAAAAGTTATTAGTTTGTGCAATATTTTACTCTCTTTAATTGAATATATTTTTAGTTAAGTTGATCATTTATATTGGAATCGGGCAATATTAACAATTCAGTACGAACTTCTATCTGTTTTGGCTTTGATGAAATTTTTATGCAAGATTTGTTTTGAAATTTTGTGTTAAGACAATTAAATAACTTTTTATTTTAATAATAATATGTGGTTTTATTTACATTTTGGATAATATTTGGATACTTATAACATTATGATATATAATTTAGAGCGCTTGGTTTGTTATTTTTGTGATATTAGTATCTTTGTAAAGTTTTCATGATTTTAAAATATATTTTTAATGTTTTATATACATAAAATAGCTTATATATACCATGCTACTCAGAATTAACATACGCAGATACGGTTATAATATACATATATGAAAGTATATTACTGCCAAATAATTTCGGATATATGTTGCATAATATTGTTACGGAATTAAGTCAAGTCCTCCTACAAGTCCGTAAAGTCAAGGTGTCGCTTGCAGGGGGTGTATGGTGTAACGCAATGAACATGCCTCGGTAACAAAGAATTTGATGGCTCAATTGAGCACTATGCGTTACTTTACTTTTAGTGAAATTCACGAACATAGAATTGAAAAACTTGGTTTTGATCTAAAATTTTGGTTTGAATCAATTGATACGTTTACTTGATATCTTGATATACGTTTACTTGATATCTTGATATACGTTTACTTGATAGAAAAAGAAATAATTTCAACAAAGATAAAAAAAAATATCTTATCAGGAAGCCCGTAAACTTATTAAGTCTAAATTCCCTAAAGTTGGAAATAGTTACGCTTCTGCTGTCCAAAAATTATCTGCAACCATATCTACTCAGTGGGATTCAGCTGATATAACTTCTAGCACAAATACACTTCTATGCATTTCTGCTTCGAAGTTAATGTTCAGAATTCTTCCACTGAATCTACTGCAGTAATCTGTGGAGACGCTCCTGCGTTACCTGATTTAGCAGGTTTTCAACCTGTTACAAATCTTAAAAAAACTTAAAAAAGACTCTCCAGTTAAAAAAAAAATTCTTCTAATGCAGAAAAACTTAAACAATTTTACACTACTTCCCCTCGTTTATTACCCAATTATGTGGTAATTAAAAACGCAGTTTCAACCGTGACTGCTGCTTCTAATGTTAACCCTGTTAAAACTCCTTTACCTGGTACTTGTTCTAGTTTTACATGCGTTTTCCCTTCGAAAGAAACAAAGAATTTGCAGTTTCAAGAATCTGATGCCGATGCTGATATGACCTCCACCTCTGCGTCTGAAGAGTATATAATTTAATATAATATGTCTGAGGATTTGGAAGGCTCGCTTTCCCTACTCTCTAGAAAACATGAAAAAAGGAAATACATTATTTCCACAAAATACAAAAATATATTGCTTTTTCGCTCCTTTCTTCCCGACAGGTTTTATTCATTTTTACTGTAAACCTTAATTGAAGATATCTATAATGAAAATTCAAATTTTTTAGTTATAATTTTGTGTTTTAGCAATTTATCTGTATGGCTTGCATATTTATTTCATTTATTATTCTTCACACTTGAGATTTTAGACATTTTTTAGCATCTTAATATTTTACAATTTGCACTTATTTTTAATAGTTTTTTTAATTGGCTTTAACAAGCTATATTTTGACTTTTAGAATTCAGTGTGAGAAATTGCAAAGTGATTTTAGATTTTAATCCGTTCTAATAGTATTCCACCATATGTTATAGAAACTTGATCTTGTTTATCTACCATATGTTTGGCTCAGTATAGCCAAACATGACTCTTGCGCCAATCAAATCAAATCAACCCACCAACTAGCAAAATTTTAATTTGCTTATGTATTTTCATTTCATTAGTAGCAGAGGTTCTATAAACCCTTTGTGAAACTGGTAAATCGGATGTTAAATTTATTCTAGGAGGTTCCATTCTTATTCTACCAACATCATATATTTATTTTTTGCAAACACATGAGAATATTCTGACACCAGAAATAACACAGGTTCAGATAGTTTGTTTACAGTCAGAGGTGGAAAATTTCCTCCGAGGTATTCACTAACTTGACCTTATTATCACCAGTGTTATTATTTTCAACACTATGTAAAGACATATAATTATTATTAGCATGCAAATTAGTAATAATTTTCCTATTTTTAGATATTTTATTTTTTATCACAATCTATAATTAATTTATATAAACTACAATCTGAAAGTCCTAAGCTGACATATGGTAAAGGATTGTCCATAATATGCAATTTGATTTTCTTATTTATTTGGCCAATTTTAAATATATGTCCCAAATTTGTGTTAATTGGAACGTTTCATGAGCTTATTTGACTCTAATAGGTTTTACATTCTTTTTTGTCAAATTAAGTTTTTCACAATATAACTGCAGATATAATTGAAAGAGTGGATCTTGTATCAATGACAATATTTATATTGGTCTCAGTATTATAAACATTGTCCAGGTCAGCTAGACTTAGTAAAGTTGAGATGTATCTGGACACTAATAATTATCATTGTGCTGGGCCAGGGGCCTCATTAGGAGAAATTTGTCCCATTCCAGGATTTTGAGAACAACAAGAGGGACTTCTGAGCACGAGGAAGTCAAATTGGCTGTTGTTGGAACATTTTTCATAAATTGGGGTTGATGAAAAGGGCATACTTGTATATAATGATAAGCATTTGGAATACCTTTTCGAGTACAAATTCTACATGGAGAAGATGGTAATCTCTGTTGTAAATGCAAATTTTGACCATAGTTATTGAAATTATTTGAACGTGGTCTCATTGAATTTTGATAAATTTGTCTAAAATTATTTTTAGCTCGAGGTGCAAAAGAATTTTGAAATCTATAATTGTAGAGGGACGAGACTATTATGTGTTATGCCATGGATGAAAGAATGAGTTCAGTTTCAGGAACTACTTTTTATTAGCGGGTTAAGTTCCACGGCACAAACATTTAACACAAGCATATTGAAGAACAAGGCATAGAACAAAAACACACGGCAAGCAAGGACAACACAAGAGACCAGAATGAGGAATCATGGGAAAACATGGCTCTTGATAGGTGGCTGTAGTAGCGCCACCTATGAAGAAAGGAGAAGGCAGTAATTGTAACCGCTACATCCTCCCCCTACACCTCCGAAGACCGTCTCGGCGAGGTGGTGGCATTCGTGATATTTGCGCGTTTTTCCCAGGACTCTCATTAGAAACAGAAGACTGTTTCGGGGGTCTACTTCTTCTCCGTAAAGGCACCACAGGAGATTGGTTCTGTGAGATATTTTGAAAAAGAGTTAGAGCTGATACATGGTATACGCCTAAAGGTTCATCAGGTTTGTCACAACTGGCTATGACAAAGGTTGTAGATGATTTCTGGGATAGAATGACGTAAGGTTCATCTTTCCTCGGCATAAACTTTGCACTTCTGCTTTGATTTGCTTTACTTAAAGGGTGAAGCTTTACCCAAACTAAATCACCAGTTTGAAAATTAGGGCTTGATATACGTGATTTGTCTACATATGTTTTTCGACGATCTTGGCTTTTCTCGATATTTTTCTTAATTTGTGGCATATTCCTTTCAAAACGTTTCAAATAAGGAGTGAATTCTGGGACAAAATTATCATTATGAATAACAGATCACAGGTCAGTAGTAACATCGTCTAAAGTTCTTAATTCTCGGGCAAAGTTCAAGTAAGCTGCAGTGCATCCTGTAGTTTCGCATTTTGCAGTGTTCATTGCAAATCTAATAGCTGGTAATTGCTCTTTCCATAAGGTATGATTGTTACCTACCATCATTGCCAAGCGAGGCTTCAAATCTCTATTTTTACGCTCAACAGGGTTTGCCTGTGGATGGTAAACAGGAATTAAATTTTGCTTGATGTTTAGGACATAACACAACTGCTGCATGATTGCACTAACGAATTGTGTACCATTATCACTTATTAGACGTTGCGGTAATCCATATCTTAAGAAGACTTCATTTAGTAGTGTTAAGGCACATTCTTTAGCAGTAGCTTGCTTTAATGGGAATAACTCGCCCCACGTTGGGCGCCACTGTAGAGGGATGAGACTCTTTATTATGTGTTATGCCATGGATGAAAGAATGAGTTCAGTTTCAGGAACTACTTTTTATTAGCGGGTTAAGTTCCACGGCACAAACATTTAACACAAGCATATTGAAGAACAAGGCATAGAACAAAAACACACGGCAAGCAAGGACAACACAAGAGACCAGAATGAGGAATCATGGGAAAACATGGCTCTTGATAGGTGGCTGTAGTAGCGCCACCTATGAAGAAAGGAGAAGGCAGTAATTGTAACCGCTACATAATTAAAATTATGCCTAGGTGTAAAAGGTGCTGGTTGCCTTGCTCTGATTCGTGTTTCAGTTTTCCTGCTTGGATTTGGTTCTGAAGATCTTCAATTTTTAATAGTTTAGTTTTTATTGTAATAGTTTAGTTTTAATAGTAAGTTTTTATTGTAGGGGTAGAAGAAGCTTTTATGCTAACCAATTGTTTTAATTGAGCTGACAGTCAACCTTCTAATAACAGTTGTGAATTCAAGCCTAACTGTCTGCCACAATTTAATTTTTTAATGAAAATAATCAGCTAATTTAGCATATTTTAATGAAATTTCCGTTGTGAAAAGTCACAAAAATTAATATTGGGTTGAATAAACTGTTCGGTTAATACACAACATAACTCATCAAAATTATCAATATTTAAGCAACTATTTTTAAAGCTGACCCTTTTAGAAATTTAACAATATTTTTAATTTTCCACAAATCAGTTTTGCTGTTTTCTTGACAAATTTTATTGAAATGTTCCAACCATAAATCCATTTTCATTCCATTTTCGGGATCAAAAGGGATTTTGGAGGGTACTATTTGATCATTTTCTTTATCAATTTTATTTTCTGAATATTGAGGGTCAGAAACATTTGTTTTTATCTTGGTTTATCTTTTCACTAGGTTTACATGCATAATTTTTTTTAAAAACCGTTGAGTTAGATTAATTTAATTTAATTGGGGAAATCATTTTTTCTTAGTTTTAAATAGCATATACATAAATTTCAAATCAACAAATTATAATATTATAAATAAATTTTAAATAATAGATTTGAAATTTTTTTAAAAACTCAATATTTTAAATTAAAACTCATGCTAATTTTAATAATAATATAAAAAGTTTATTTGCAATTATACTATAATAGAAAAATGCAATTTAAAATAAAATCAGAAGTTCAAAATATAAATCTTGAATTTAATCCGTTGAGTCAGTTGATGGAGACTTTTTTTTTAACACCAATAACATTTTGATGAATCATGGCTTAGGTTGGAACTTTTTGAAATAAAGGAGCATAAGCACATAAATTTTTGAGGAATCGTGGTACACTAGGAGTTGGAACTTTTTGAAATTAAGGAGCACGCACATGAGGAAATTTTGAGTACTGATTAACTTGAACTTTTCTATGATGACAAGGAGCACAAAACACCAGGGTATTGAGTCGGAGTGTCAAATGAAATCGCAGGTTAATTCGGCAGAATGCAGATGATATCGCAAGTTTCAAATAATGACAAATACATTAGGAGCAGTGAAAAGGCTAATGTTTATTTACGCATAAAACGAAATAAATTTTTATATAAAATACAAGTTTATATTTATATTTCTTCTAAGATATATAATATAAATAATATATAAATATTTTTATATTTAATAGAAAAAAAATCTCTAAGGATGAGCCCATTATCGTTTTAATAATTTTAATACTTCACAATTAAAATTTCTTTTGAATCTTAAGATTTTTGCATTTATGCGTTTTCCTTAATTGAATAGCAAGATGAATTCATCAAGGATTAAAATTTAGGAATTAAACTATATGACACAAAACCACTCCTGTAAAATTTGCAAGAATATAATTAAATTATCTTATTGTTTACTGTGTAAAATTTGTCATTTAAAGTTACAATGCTTTATTGTTAGTACTGAACAAAGAATAATAATAATTTTAAATGTATTTAAATTGCATTTTGTAAAATCTGGCAAGAAACAAAATGCTTTGACTACATTATTTAATCTATTTTTAACTACACAATTTTAACGCTCGTAATTTTCTGCCTGTCTTATGTATAAATGCAGTCACCTAATATGCTAAAAGAAAAAGCTATCTTATACGGTAAAGTTTTGAGAGTTAATTGGCTTTTCACACCCTCTGAATCAACTCTCATTAGTTTAGACTAGGAAAAATTTTCTTTTATATGCAAATTTTTGACTTTCTAATTATGAATAGCGTTCCAAATAATTAAACTTATCTCTTCGAATAACGAAAACGATGCGCTCGTAGAAAGTCTTCAAAATTTTGAGGGACAATTCTCTACCGTTTAACTTTTAGTTATAACCTCGCTCACGAACGAGGCACACGGAGTTCAGTAATGGTGTTATTTTTAGTTTCATTAAACAACTGTGGAAATATTATGGTGAAAGAAGATTTTAACTTTATACGGTTTTATGAATTTTACAATTTTTTGGAGTGAACTTACAATATTTGGTTTGTAATACAGACAGTTTTATCTTCACTGCCGAAGTATTTCAGCTGGAAGGCTATAGCTTATTTTTGATGGATTTTCAACTCATACGTCATCATGTGTAGTAGTGCGAACAAACGGAATTTTCGATCACTGATCTGAGAAGGTATGTGATTTGATTTAAGAATCATTTTATATCTTGCGCCCGGTAGATGGGTGGTCGGGTTTAGAATTTTTGTCCATTAGAGTAAACTGAAGCATTTTGCATTTTATGGCTGTTTTTCTACCCTAAAATTTATAAAATATCCTTTGCATATGCTTGCTCTCTTTTTGTCTATTGGAAGTTTTTAGATTTACCTTTTATATAAATCAGAAGAGTATTTTTCTCTTTTATAATTTTTCTTGTTGATTGAATTTTTTATAAGCTGCCATGAAATAAAGGATTTTTTTAAATAAAAAAATATTTTAATCTAGAAAATGTGTTTCTTAGATATATTTTGTTTTTGGAAATTTTTTCATTTCAATTATAATCAGGACATTCATTTTCATAATATCAGATTAAACATTCAATGATTTTTTGTGACTAATTAAAATATGAGGATAAGCATGGCGATTCAAGAATTTCAAGATCCATCACATATTTTCTGTGGCAATAATTTTGAACAATCATATTAATTAATAATACATAACAGTCAAATGTCGATCTTGGAACATGATGTATATTTTCTAGCATAGCATGGGCCTTTCTGTGGCATTTTTTTTCAGTTCTTGCTTTGCTTGAAATTTCGCATATTATTTGGATTCCATTATGATATATTTTACGAGCTTGTCAATAATTTTGTTTTGTAAATATAAATTTATATTTCACCGAATCAGACATTTATCACTCTAAAAATACCATGTTACAAAGTAATGAGTAGTTTCAATCGTTTTTCCCTTTAACACTAGAACATCCGGGATTTCGATTATTTTTAAACGTCTGCCCGTGTCGTTTCGACACCGCGATATAAAATATATAAAATAATTGTAGTAACTAAATATTTGAAGGACTGCTGCTCAGTAGAGTTTAATTTTAAGGCTTTTTAATATTATTTCATGTAATTATCATATATTATGACCATTTATATCATAAAAAACTGTAAAAAAAGACATTATTTCTTTTGATTCTTCGCAGTCACTTTCACGCAATCTTATGTCTTCATCGGAATCTAAATTAGAACAAGACAACTCACTATCATTCTATTTATTTTCAGAAAGCTCGTAGGGAGCTCAGAAGCTCATAATAAAGTTCATCAGGGCTTAAACATTTTCTATGAACATTTTCAATGTCTGCTCTTCACAAGCTTCAAAAATCGAACGAAATTATTTTGATGAGTAGATAAGTAAATGCTGTGTAACGAAACACTTAGACACAACAATTTTATAATAATTGATTCATTCCCGCTGTGAATCCAATAACACAGCATTCAAGGCCAAATAAATGTGCAATAGTACTTTGGAAAGTTTGTTTTACTTAGTGAACTATCGTTTGTTGAACGACAGCTATTTATAATGATAAATTTCCTTGGTTTCGAAACGACACCAGCGAACTTTTTTTAGGTACATTTAGTTATGAAATATCTCCTAATTAAGCTAGAATCACAAAACGTTTTCTGTATAATCATCATAGAAAATGATTAAAAGTCACGAAAAAGTTTCAAATTCCCTGCTAAATCGGAAAAGAGAACAAACTAAACGGGCTCCGGGGCCCAATCGACACCGACGGACGTTCTAGTGTTTAAGAACCAAATTATTTTTTATTCTTATATGTAGGGATTGTAATACCGGGATACCGAATACCGGTATTTTGAGCCATTTGTACAATTTTGTAATACCGGTATTCACAAGTTTAAATACCGTTATTTCGGTATTTACTAGAAAGTTTTAAAATTGTTTCCACTATATGTTCAGGGATCGCCAACATAGCAAAATGGTATATGTTTTTGTTTTTATGTTCGGACTAACTCGGAAGATACTAACAATGTAATTGTTGAAGGAGATATTGCTAATGAAGATGAAATATTAATCTATCAGGAATTGCTTCCTATAATTTATAAAGTTCGAAAAATTGTTAAGAAATTTAAACGTTACCCTATAAAAGAAATGACATTACTAAAAATATATACTGACTGAAAATAAAACAGAATATATGCTAATATTTACTACTAATGATGGAACGATTTTTGAAACTGAGGAATCCAATCCAAAAAGCAATAATCGACTTAAACCTGTAAATTAATTTTTTCAGATAGTGAATTCGACTTAATATCCAGAACTGTATCGGCTTTACTTCCAATAAAACTGACTATGGAGGCATTATGTCGGAGAGAATCTAATTTATTAACAGCTAATGCAACAATAAATTTCATGTTTCAGTCACTGAAAGAACAATACACATCAATATCTGAAGAATTATATATTACATTGAAAAATTGCACAGAAGAAAGACATACCGAAATAGAAAATGCTTTATGATATTTACATAATTATAATGATTTTAAAAATGAAAAAGAAAAAAAGAAAATAACCAATTCAAATATGATCAAGTTTATAGTAAATTTTCTTCAAATTTTTTACCCACAAACCTATCCACATTCAGAAGAATTCTGTATGTGGATACCGAAGATTATGATGACACTAATGTCGATAGTGAAAAGGAATTGTCTCTTGAACAAAAATTAGAATTCGCGATAAATAAAAAAAAAATTACACGAACCAAAATAAAATACAGAAATCAGCTATATCCAAAACCATCCGACGAGAAATTCATTTATTTGAAGATGAGGGATTTAGAGGTAAATACTTGGAGGTAATAGAGGTAAATACTCGGGCATTGTTAACAGTACCACCAACTAGCGTAGATGCCGAAAGAGCGTTTTCGACAGCTGGCAATTTTTGCACAAAATTACTTTTCAGGCTTAAAGACAGTACAATTGATGCATTATGTTTTTAAAGATCACATTTCAAAAATTTGTAATAGTACCACAGACTGAATAGTGATATTCACATTTTTTTGTGATTTAAATAAATAAGATGCTCCTTTATTTTTTTTGTGATTCTTCATATACAGTTATAATTTAAATTTACAAAATTATTTTTTGTGATATTTACTCTCTCTTATAAAACTGGCAAATAAAACAAAGAAATACCCGTATTTTCTTTCTTTTTCTAAAATTTCTAATATCGGTATTAAAACCGCTATCCCGGTATTAAGATAAAAAAAAAATACCGAATATTGCAATCCCTACTTATATGTATACATATAAACGTAGAACGAATTAACTCGGATTACAACATTAGTCAACCATCTAAGTCTCCGACCCGCTACGAAGGCACACAGATTTAAATCATAAAAACTGAATGACCGGACCGCCGCAACAGCAATTGGCGGGAACTGTGATTGAGTCCTAAGGGCCGTCACCGGCCACGGTACAACCCTCCCCGAAGGAAATACGTCCCGTCATCGATGGGAGGAGTCAGATCCCCCACCTATTAGTGTACTCTCCAGGGTGGCGAGATCCAACTACCATGCCGGAAGCATCTCATCTTCATCCCGAGGTGCCCCTCCCCCGCTGGTTGGATTGCAACATTAAGTGGTTAACAAAATTTTTAAAAAATGAAATATCTTTGAAGCATGCGTACATAATTATTGTTATCTAGACTTAATTAAAAAACTCATTTTTTCATTTCAATTTTTAGTGCTCCATGTGGATCAATGTCTTACTTAAATTAATTCAATTTTTCTCGTTTATTTCGGTTATTCTGAATTTTGAAAGCCAAGGACAAAAGAAAGAAATGGTTTTATGTGACCGAAACCTTTGTTAGCGTTGGGGTGGTCTTCAAAATCGATCTTGACTTTCTTTTCAGATTCCTCTCCAAAATGCTCGATTCCATTCTACACTGGTGTGCAAAACTTAAGCAACAGGTTAAGAAACAGGTTTTTTGCCATAACTTCACGAGAAATCATCTGAGAGACATAAAATTCAGAAATGAGATACAGCATTTTGTTCTGAAAGTATGACGAAAGCATAGATGCGCAGAAATGAATACAATGCATACAGTATGGAATCAAACAAAAAAAGGCTTTATTGAACTCATAGTATCGTTACACATGATTGTCTGTCCAAGAGGAAGAACAACAAGCAGATGTTCCTTAGTATGGGATATGCCCTCCCCTTACTGCAATGGTTGCTTCGCACCGTCTCCCCATACTCAGCACCATATTGTCCAACAGTTCTTGAGGTAAGAGTGCCCATTCCTCAATCAGCATCTGTTTAAGTTGTCGGGTGTTCCCAGGAGGATGTAATCGAGCCGCAAGGCGTCTCCCCAAAGCATCCCACACATGTTCTATCGGATTTAAATCAGGGGAGCACGCCGGCCAATCCATTCGAGTGATATCTTCACTTTCCAGGAGCTCCTCAACAGAATGAGTTCTGTGTGACCGTGCATTGTCATCCATAAAAACGAAGTCTGATCCAATGGCACCTCGGAACAGACGCACATGGGGAAGGATCTCCTCCTGACAATAGCGATCTCCAGTTACAGAACCTCTGTCGAAAACGTGGAGCTCAGTCCGCCTGTTCATCATAATGCCTCCCCAAACGACAACTCCAGGACCACCGAAACGGTCTCTTTCCGTGATGTTACTGGGATGAAACCATGTCTCGACCTCTCTCCAAATCAACTGGCGTTGGGAATCATATTATTATAAAGTTACAAAATTATATTAAGTTAAAATATTAAGGAATTTATAAAGTTCAAAAATTCAGAAACAGGGGGAAAGACGAAAGTTTTCAACGAGTATTTCCCACAAATTAAATTATGCAAACTCATTCCATACCTCTTAGGAATGTTACTTTAAAAAAATGCCGCCAAAGCAGGGTTCACAAGACTCATTAACGCCAACAAGTGATAATAACAACTGCTGGACGAAATCTCCTGACTCTAAGGGGGGCGACACAAAAGGGAAGCGATTTTACGAGGCAATTAGGGTTCAGCTGGAAAGTTCAAGAGGGGGAACGAAATTCAAACTCGTTACTGGTACAACTGTTGTACCGCGCCGTAAGGAAAGGTAAAAATATATCTCGTACAACTGTTGTACCAGCCGTAAGCTAGAGGTTAACATCGTTATGATATGTAATGTGCTTTCGAAATTTGTAGCCTGTAAAAGTTAAACTTTTTAATGAATTTCATCTGCCATTTGGTTCTCGAAACTCTTTTTAACATACCATACATGATCCTCCAATCTGAGCTCATCTCCAGAACTAACGCAATAATGAAACCCCATTGAAATTTCAATTTACTGTCTTCATGGTAACCAAGAATCTGCGGTCGAATCTTCCAATAAAACTGCATTCCTGGAAATCATTGCAGCAAATATCCTTGTAGCCCATCGGAAGTGAAGGGGAAGGAAATTGAATTCGTGCTCTGACTCCTTTACCTGTCAGCTGGGAAGATTTACGTAGCAGGCGTTCGTGATATCAGGAAATATCGATTGAAGAAATCTCTAAATGGACTGACTGTCTCTTAAACCGAATGTCTCCAAGTGAAGGCAGGCGGAAGATTCACCTAGTAGGAAATGATGTCATTCACTTTCCGATGGACTGCCTATTTCGATTTCGGAGGTGGGAGGTCTGATATGTATGTGTTGGAGAGAGAAGTGTTTGGATCGACGTTTGATGTGCGCTCTGAGCGAAGTTTTGAATAAACGTTAAAGTCTTTTCTGCTGTAGAGAGAATTTTATTGCGCTGTCTAAACAAAAAGATCCATGCTAGTCGCCTGCTTTATTATTTGAAATTAGTTATGAATTTCAAAAATATCAATAAGAAAGTTTATATTATATTTGGAATTTATAAATTAACTAACGTTTTTACGCCATTTAAAAATTATTCTAAATGAAATTTCGAAGGAAAATAAATTTAGCTTTTAAAGTTTTCTATGCGTATGGAATATAATCATTTTTGCTTCAAAGTTTTCATTAAATTATTTTTATTTTCAGAATTTTTTTTATATTATAGAGGAATAGTGCAGAATATTTCGCTATATTCTTTACTAATTTTCTATTTAATATTCAGATAAATGAAATAGATTCAAGTATTAGAAATTGAATGTAAAAATTTTGAATAAAATTTATTAGAAAAGTCATCAGTTCTTGAAAGAGAATTAACCAAGCATCGATATAAATATATGAACAATGTGGAATAAAAGGAATTATAAAATGGTAAATAACACATTTTTATACATTGAAACGTTTACTCATATATAATGTTTTTGAAACATTTATAAAACATAGAATGTAACTACAAATTATTGGCGCAGTTTAGCCAAGAAAGGCTCTTACGCCAAATCAAAGCCAAAAACCAAACAACCGTAGTATAAAATTGTAAAATATAAAAAATATTACAGAAATTATAAGTATTCAAAGATGACCACTTAGAATTTTATTAGTTTTTGTATGGTGAAATTCTTTTCTTACTTTTGACATTCCTATGAACAGGTTTTGAACATTAACAGTCTTAGTTGTGACTAATATCCTAGGAACAATGTAGAGTGCTCTTCGTTTCTGGATGAAAAGTTTCTCAGCAATCTACTGTTCTGCTTTTTTTACTGCCTTCAAATTAATAATTCAAAAATGCGTTAGAAAATAAAAGCACAGGTATGTTTTTATCATTGGAAATATAAAATCACGGCATATAAAACTGATAAGTGATATTCTGATAATTGACATTTTGAGTCACTGATGCTACAACGCTGTTTGATATTATCCAAATAAATGAATTTGTTTATTAAGGTTGTCACAAGAACATTTGACATGAATTTCCAGAACCTCTGGTAATAGAAAATTTGTAGCAGAACATTTCATAATAAAGAGAGAAGCAAAGAAAATTCTTACAACTTTGAAATTTCTAGAAACAACAATGATGCTTGGAAAGCTTTGAAAGTAATTGATTTTTTTGAGTAATTCTCTTGATTATTTCAGAGTAAAGTAAAATGTGTAAGCAATTCACCAGTTTTATTGTTCACGAATAATTTTTCTAAGGTATATAAATGGATAAAAACAAAACAATAACTTTCTTTGAAACTTTCTTGCACTGAACCGAAATGTTTGCTCCTTATATAAAGACTGCTTTGTTTCTCTATTACTGTACCAATGTTGCTGAATATCAGCACCATGTAAATTGGCAGCGAAAATTGCCCCCTTCTCCCTTATAATTTATTTTTAAATTATTAAATTTGTAACAATACATGGAGACCATATCTTCTAGAGGTACATCATAGTGCTTTTCAGTAGTTCTCAAAAATTAGCTGCCATAACCGACTAGAACTTAATAAGAGCAAATGTTATGGCCGATTCAATTGGCACGTTGCATATTTATAAAAGTATTTTTTGTTACTGTTGATTATAATCGATATAGCGATTTCAAAATATGTAGCGATTATTTTCTCTTCAATCAAGATTAGACACGTAATGACTTTTTAATGGCAAGTTGTGCAGTGACGAACTGTACTCGTCATGCAATGAAAATATGCATGCCTTATTTAAACATGCTCAAAATATGTACAATATTGAAATTTATTGGTATTGAAAATTCAATGATGGATCACTGCAAATTTTTTTTCAGAATTAAATCAGAAAACGGGATTAATTATAAATTTATGAAGATTCATAAGTTTGCAATATCTTCAAACCATTTCTTATGAGAGGACTTCATTCCATTGCTGTATTAATCTTCAGAATTTGTCTCTAAGCAGCAAACAAAATATAGAGTAATCCGGTTCTTAAGTGACTGTCCTGAAGTACTCTTTCAGGGAAGACGTCAAATATCCATTTGAAACAGTATTAAAATGAAAGAAGTGGATTTTCCGATATTTAATCTGTTCTCCTTTTCCATTTTATTCATATCAGAATATCGATTCCCCATGAATGGTAAAATAGAATGTTATTTAAAGATTTTGAGAGTCTTCTCTAGAGTCTTTCCATAAATGATACTAGATTTAAGAGACAAGAAAATATTTGATTTTGATCTTTGATCCAGTCTGTCTCAAAACTATTACTGTTGTTAGACGAAAGAGATGCTTTAGGAATTTTTTCTATTCGCTTTCACTTCGGATATGATAGATTAATAGTTCCTACTCATAAGCTTGACATATCGAATTCTTAGTGAATTCCTAGAAACGAAGAAATGAGAAGTATTTGAATGTTCCTGTTTGATGCATTTTATTTCTGTAGTTTCCATAACTATTTCTTTATAAATATCCAATGTCACTTGTAGGAAGATGACCGCTAAAATAGTTTATACAACTTTCTTTTCGATGAATATATAAGCTTTCTAGAAAAAAGTGGGAATGAAGTTGCCAGATAGTATTATAGAAATAATATTGTAGTGATTAGAAATTCAAACTAGAATTTCAGAATTATAGAAATGATTTATGTAAGGGTTTTTCGAAAACAAGTGACTGTAAACATTTATGTCCAAATGTTTCAGTACTTACTGTCTGCATAAAATTTGTAGTATGAAATTACTGCACTTGTTCCCTTGGAAATATCTGAATATCACGTTTAGGGATGGCAATACCGGTATACCAGGGTACCGAATACCGGTATTTTGAGCATCAACTTTGTACTTGTTATTAGGTTTGCTTTTAGTAGAGTTATATAACCACTACAATATACCATTCCTATAATGTGTTCAGGACCACATAGGTATTTCTATGTCTAAAAATAACTGTTGAGCTGAGGAAGAATATTTTATCTGCAATGGAATTTTTAACTATGGATGAATAATTTAAATAAAAAATTGATGCCATTAATCATGTAATATGAAAGGAATCTCCTAAAAGGAAAACTTTATAGTCTGAGCTAGAATTTATTGTCAGGAAGATATTGGATTCCAACGATTGCGAATCTTGAATGTAAAATGAAATTGTAAGTGAAGTGCAAATGTAAAAATATGAATTTACATATTTTAATTTAAAAATCAAATAACGTAAAAAATCCTATTAACCTGAGCCTGTTGATTAAAATATGTTAGAGTATGTGTGCAGTAACCGAATACATTCTCTACTGTACACATTCTATACTTATATGTGTTATGTAAGCACAGAAAAAAAATTTCACCATTTTTTTTTTCTTGTAGAGGGACGAAACTCTTTACAACTTCATCATAAAGTAAATGAAAATAAAAGACGAATTATTGCAAAAGTTATTTAATTATTTTCTAAATTCCATGTTTTACAAGACAAAACAAACACGAACACGAAAATATACGACACTCGGAATAAAATCTAATAATAACCCCAAGAAGGATCGTAGGAAATATACCTTGATGTTAATAAGGTAACGCTATATGTTGTATCAAAAGAGGAGGTAGTAGAGTTATGTAACCACTGCAATTTATAAATATCACTTGAACATTTATTATAAAGATTTTAATATTAAGATTGGAATAACTTTAAATCCTAAAAAATCATTGTTCATATAAAACAACTAAAAATTTAAAATAATTCAAATAATTATAAAGAGTAAGGAAAAAGAAAAAGAATATCTTATGTTAAATTATATAAATGTCAAAAAAAGTCATATCTATTTTATTTCTACCTCTCTTAGTAATTGCAAGATAGACGGCATTTATTTACCTTCCACAACAAGAATATACTGCGGAGTCATCTCTTAATAGTTCATTGAGCGTCTAAATTTCTTCGATTTCTACCGAAGCACTTTCGCGCCAAGTGGGGAATGACTCGCGTGACACAGAATCTGTGACATCAAGTACCTCGGAAGCAGTGCTAAGGCGCTAGAATAGAGGAGCGTATCATTTGAAAAATTTATAGTAACAGTCATCTTGACTGGCAGGACATCTATAGCAAATCGAGGAGAATAAATGTAGAGGAGTTACTCTAGACATAAAATGAAATGGACGTAAAAAAGAAAAAGGGGGAAAAAGTAAGATGAAGAGTGCTTATTTAAGCGAAAGGTAGATTTTTATCTTGTTTTTCTTCGGTAAAGAAGAAAAACGTTTCTTGTTTTCCAAGTACAGAAAATGAACACTTTTATATACATGGTTGTGTATGTATTTATGACTAATATTTTGCTATGTTTAATTTAAAGCACAAAGAAATATTGTTTGATGTTTAATGCTTAGTTTTATCTATATGGTATCTAGAAAACCCTTTTGTAATTGAGATTCAATGAAATTCAAGACTTGATTTTAATGATTGTTTGAAAAAAAAATAGTTTATTACAAATACTGCTTAAAATTTCGCTACTAATACTGATACATATCTGGTTTAAAATTATGTATTTAATAATAATTAATAATGCTTAATCATAATATCTAGAATTAAAAACATCCGAAACTAAATAATAT
>JAPMOR010064706.1:120165-143247 GCA_026543865.1 Argiope aurantia | reverse complement strand
CTAATTATGTAGATATCCTCTTTTCTATAAAAATTAAGACAAAATAAACATTTAGCCATCTAATATGCTTTATCCAGTATTTAAAATTCTCTCATCTTGGTACAGCAGTTTGGCGGGCTTCAGCAATTAAAATTCATCCTCTTTTCTCCTGGCCGGTGCTCATTATAAATCATTAAAGATGGCGAAGCGTATTGAAGCTGCACACTTTTCACTAATGACTGGAAAGAGGAGAAAAAGAATATTGGGAGCTTTTGTTTGTAGCTTTTGTTGTGTCACAATAGATGCTTTTCAGGGCGTTACAGCCGTATTAATCATTTTAAAAGGAAGATTCCTGGAAGTAAGAGCTTTACCACCATCTTTTTAGTTTATTGTATTTGAAAATCGAATGACTATAGTTCTTTATTTTATCACAAGAACGTCTGTCGATGTCGATTGGACACCGGAGCCTGCTTAGTTGATTCTCCTTTCCGCATTTTAGCAGGGGATATGAAAAGTTTTTGTGTCTTTTCATTTTCCATGGTGAAAACACATAAAAAGTTTTGTGATTCTGGGTTAATTAGGAGAGATTTTACAACTAAATATACCTAGAACGTCCGCCAGTGTCGTTTCGAAACCAAGGCAATTTATCATTATAAATAGCTATTGTAAAAAGATACTGATTTGGCTCACGATAGCTCAGTTTTCAGAAAACACAAATCACATATAAATGAAACACAAACTCTTGGACTGTATCTCCATTGTTTTATTCTTAACACTCGCAACACACACTCTCTCTCGTCTTCACACACACACTCCAAGGCTATATATCATTTCACCACTTGGTGGCGCTACAAAATTAGTAGGCAAGCGTTATGCTGACTTATTGGCGCCAACATTCCGCCCCCCTTGAAATATCATTTCAAAATCTCAACATTACAGAAATAAAAATTTAACACATTACTTAATTAGACAATGCAAAATTTCAACAATTATCTTGCACAAGATACAAAATATATTACACTTTTAAAATAAATTTGAATATTATATACAAAACATTTCTGAAAAGAAAATATATGCGATAATTCAATATGTACTATGAACAACTTAAATATACATTATATATCATTTTAAATACTAAATACAATAATCAATTACACCAAATATATATTGATTTTATTTACATGGTAAAAAAAAAATTTTTGAAATTGCTCTTTTCGTGACTCATTGTGGAGATTTTAAAAGTACTACTCTGACTTTGCCGTCTGATCCATAAATTAAATCTTCTATTCTTCCCATTGTCCACTGGCAAGGGGGAAGATTATCATCTTTTAAAAGAAATATAGAATCCTTTGAAATGTTTTGTTTCTCAAACTGCCATTTGTGTCTGGCTTGCAAATTATTTAAGTAATCTAATTTCCATTTTTTCCAAATTATTTGGACCATTTTGCTCAGTCTTTGCCATTGAGATAAAAGGTTATCTTTTCTCTCTGAATAATCTGGATCAGGAATACTATTTATGGGACGGCCGATTAGAAAATGGCCTGGGGTCAAAATTTCAAAATTGTTTGGATCTGATGACAAAGGTGTCATTGGGCGACTGTTCAGAATACCTTCAATTTGAATAACAATAGTCAAAAACTGTTCCATTGTTAAACGCGCATTACCAACAACTCTCTTCAAATGGTGTTTGAAAGATTTAACACCCGCCTCCCATAAGCCACCGAAGTTAGGTCACCTTGGTGGAATAAATTTGCGTGTCACTTGTTCAGTTGTTAAGTAATTAGCTAGTGGCTCTGGAGGTCTACCAATCATATTTTGCAAACGTTTCAAATCTGAATTGGCCCCTTTGAAATTAGCTGCATTATCAGAACAGATAGAGGAACTAACACCTCTTCTGCTAAAAAAGCGCTTTAAAGTGGCAATCATTGCCTCTGCAGTTAAGTCAGTGATTACTTCCAAGTGGATTGCCTTAGTAGCAAAGCAAATAAAAACAGCCACATAACATTTTTGATAATTGCCTTTCCTCTCTACCTTGTATTTAATATAGAAAGGTCCACAAAAATATAACCCAACATGAGTAAAAGTTTAACTCTTGGTTGGGAGATTTCCCATAATTTGGGTTACAGTTCTAGGTTTATTTTTAGCACAAATGACACAATCATGAATAATTTTTCTGGCTGTATTTCTGCCAGATAATGGCAAATATTTCCGTCTTACCAAATACAACAATGTTTGCGCACCAACATGTAAATATTTAAGATGAAAATATTGCATAACTAATATAGTGAATTTGTGATTCTTTGGAAGTAATATGTGAAACTTTTTATCAGATGACAAATCAGAATTACTTAATCTTCCTCCAACACATAAGACACCGTTTGTGTCTAGAAATGGTTTCAAGTAACTTGGGTAAGTTAACTCTTGTTAACATTTTCACCTTTTTCGAAAGCTTTTATTTCACAATTAAAGTCAGCTACCTGAACAAGTTTGACCAAAGTTAACTTGGCCAACTGCAGTTCCTTGGTGGGTAAAGGACCTGACATTTTGCTCGAGTTTCTCAAATTATTAATAAATCTGAAAATAAAGATTAAGAGTTTAATTATTTTTAAAAACTAGTTTGACACACTAAGTATAATATCTAAAAATGACGAGTCCACAGCTGAAACTAAACAGCAATTAGTCGAATTTTTGTGTTCTGCTAAATAAAGTTTCTCAGAAAAAACGTCCCTGTTCTGCACGTAACTGTCCAATGGATCGTGGATGTCGTTGCAATCACCAGGAATGTTCACAACCTGTTCTTGGAAAAAAGTTAGACCAAACCACCATAAGTCACTTTGTTGCATTCTCGTTGGATCAAGTCCCCTTGAAAAAATGTCAACGGGATTTTATTCTGAAGGAACATGATGCCACTGATTCATTTCTGTGTATTCTTGAATAATAGCCACTCTGTTTGCAACAAATGTTTTTAAGTCTCGTGACTCTTTTCTCTTCCACGAAAGGACGATTGTAGAATCCGAATAGTATGATACTGGGGTAATATTCATTTTTAATGCAATTTTTACCTTCTGCATCAATTTTGTGAGCAGAACGGCACTGCATAACTAAACGAGGTATAGTTACCTGCTTGATTGGTGACACACTAGATTTACTCGCGATTAGCTTCACTTTCAATTCACCCGCTGAATTGACTGTTCTGGCGTAGATTGCAGCACTATATGCCTTTTCAGACGAGTCACAGAATCCATGAAGCTCATTCACTTCCGCGTTTGGAATAACAATACATCTTTCTATGTTAATGTCGTTTTAGTTTGTTAAAGATGTTACAAACTCTTGCCATTCACTAGCTTCTTCAGCGGGAAGCATTTCACCTCAATCAATCTTGAGCAACCACAATTTTTGCATGAATATTTTTGCCTTCGTGATCACTGGTCCAAGTAACCCAAGTAGATCAAAAAGTCTGGCTGATAATGGATAAGATTGACCTTTTGGTAGGATGGGCATTATGCTGTAAATTTACTTTAAAGGTAAAGCAGTCAGTTTTAGCCTTCTAGGCAATCCCCAAAGTCTTAATTTCATCCGTAGATGAGAACTCATACTCTTTCTCCGTAGCAGGAATAAGCTCAGAAGTATTTCCACACCACTTGTGTAATGACATCTGGGCGGTTTTTAGAATGCCAACAAGTTGGTGTTGCAAAGTTTTTATCTCTTCCAATGTACTCGCTCCACTTAAAACGTCGTCCATGTAAAAGTCATGACACAAGACTGATGCAGCACTTGGAAAGTTTTTTCCCTCGTCGATGGAAATTTGTTTAAGTGTTCTCGTGGCTAGATATGGAACACTAACCGTACACTAGGTAACCGTATTTAGCAGACACGTTTTAACGGGCTCATTAGCTCCCTCTTTCCATAAAATTCTTTGGATATTTCTTTGACTCTCATCTACATTAACCATACGATACATCTGACGATTACCTGCAGTAAATGCAAATATATGCTTTTTGAATCTAATTAGCAATGTAAATAGATCGTCTTGAATCACTCCGCCGTTATACTGAATTGAGTTCAGTGATTTTCCACTACTAGTCAAGGTGGACGCAGTAAACACAGTACGTAGTTTAGTTGTTGTTTTTTGAGGCCTATAGATGCCATGATGAGGCCTATAATATGTCACTTCAGGTTCAACACTTTCATCTTGTATCTTGCTCATGTGGCCTAACTCCTCATACTCCTTCAGAAAATCAGAATAGAGTTTCATATATTTTTGGTCTCTTGACAGGCGAGTCCACAGCGATTCGAGTCTTTTTAGAGCAATATCCCTTGAATTCCCTAGACATGACCAGTGATCTTTAGATGGCATCGCCATAGTATATTTTCCTGTCTCATCTCTTCTATGTGTTCGCGCATAATGTGTTCTCACAAATAGCATTCTCTTTACTTTTAGGTAATTCATTACTTATTTCCTCAATCTCCCAAAATTTTCTTAAATTTGAATTTAATTCTTCTGCTCCACATATTAAACCGCAATAGTTAGAATTTAATTTATCTCAACTCGAAACGCTACCACCTACAATGCACCCAAATACTGAGTCCTGTAACGTCAAACTCTCATTTTTGGCATTTAATTTTCCTGTCTTTATTATATCATTAAAGTATTCAGCGCCAATTAAAATATCTATTTTGCACGGAATTTTAAAATTAGGATCCGCAAGGTCAATAGATTCAGAAATCTGTAGACGCGTATCTAACATCTTATTTGGGATTAAATATGCTATGTTTGATACCATTAACATTGAAATATTTCTTGCGAAATTCTCATTTTTATTAGACACAGTTACTGTAACTCTGCGATTAACTACCAGCGAAGCATTATTAATGCAGGAAATAGATTGATTTATTTTTTCAATTTTGAGTTATAGTCTCTGCAAATAATTCTGCTTCATGAGCTGTTATCCAAAAGGCACTTACTTCCTGCCATTGCGAACAACTATCTTTTATTAAACATCTTACAGTAGACAAAACTACATTTTGATTTACGATTAGATTTGTTGCAACGAAAGACGTAGACCACTCATTGGGGGAAATAGAACTTTGATTCGAATTTTTCCCCTCCGATTGCGAATGATTTATGACTTCAGCGGTTTTTATATTCGAAGACGAAACATTTTTTGCTTCTTTCGAAAAGGTGTATTAACTTATTGTGAACTTTGCCACAAATACAATTTCTAAACGAACACTTTTTAACGCTGCAATTTGGCGATAAACTTTTGAAGCAAGCGTTTTTATTTTTTACTACCTCTACGCGTTCAAGAACCGAAAGTCTCTTAAATTGAGGACAAGCATACAAAGGATAATTTTCGCTCTTTAGACAGAAATCGCAATTTTTATTTTTCATTTCATTAAAAAATACTTTTGATGCTTATTTAAATTTATTGCTATAATTTTGCCGTCTTCTCGTCTCATTAATGGTTTTGCCTTTGGAAGCAAAATACAAATCGCATTCTTTCCCTAATTCGAGAGGTGTAAACCACTTTTGATTTTGTCTAATATTGATACGAGTTTCTGTTTCTTTGTCCAGCGTTTGAAATAATTTATCCGAAACTAACAATTGTTTTAGGGACTCAAAATCTTGTAACACCCCTTAATTTTATATAATATTCAAAACTCGTCATTAAGCGTGACGCGAATTGCACATGAGTTTCGTTATCTCTAGAAGCATTTCTAAAATTCTCTAAAACCGCTTGCGCTGTTGTCTCGAATTCTCTTAGTACAATTGATTTAATTTCTTCATTATTATTTAAATCTTTCTCAGCAATATAAGTTAGGATATTAGAAGCTCTTTCTCCTAATAAACTTAATAAAATCTCTGCTTTAAACTTCTTAGGAACCTTTTTAGTATTAAATGCTATCTCTAAAGAAATAAAAAAGAAGCCCCAATCCTGAGCTTTGCTCGGTGGTTTAATACACAATATTTTCACAGACTTTAGGAATTATTTTCAAAATTAATTCTAACTCGGTGTTAGTCGAATCTATCTTGTTATCCATAAAAAGCTGTTTTATGTCATTTCTTAGGTAGATTTATCATTTGAAATCCAAATACATTTTTCTGCCTTATCGATGGCTGCCTACTTGGAATAATGGTTGATGCAATCCAACCACATTTATTTTAATTTTTTGGCATTATGAGGTTAAGTTTGTAAATATATACTGCTCCTTATCTAAATAATATTTGAATTTATTGAAGAGTATTTTAGTATTTAATTTGTTAAGAAGTTTCAATTTCTAAACAAACATATTTATTGCAATACTTCTGTTTATGTTCATTACATTACGATGACTTAATGATAGAATTTCGGCTTCGAAACTGGAGGGTTGTGTTTTCATACCAGATTTTTCCAAGCTCCAATATATATAGAAAAACTGTATTTTAAATCCATCGGTGAGAAATGTCAGTCTATCGTCCTACTGAACTGAACTGAACTGAACTGAAGTTTAAGCAAGACAGAGTGTCGTTCAAGTGTTGACATCGCCATTTGATTGCGGTTCCAAATATTGAAGTCCATCCTGAGCTTTCAGTAGCATAACTTGGAAATGAAATTGTGGTTTTATTCAAACATTTTGTTGTTTGAAATTGATTATAAAACGCTATTTGCTAACTTTATTTATGTGAAGATTAGGAATGTAATCACGTAAGTAATTATTCGTTATAAAATTCTTCAAATTGTTGGAAACTTTATTGGAATATATGTTATGTTTCTAGATAGTTGCGTAGGAAGTTAATTGCATTGATTCATTGGACAGATGAATTTCAGTATTGAGAAAGAATGAAAGGAAAGATAATTGAATCGAAGAGGAAGATGGAATGCCTATTCCGTGTGTTAATCGTATTACCAAATAAGGCATTATGGTTTTGCGAATTTCTTTAATTCCATTTTCTATAATTCTTTAGATGCGATCGTGTTTTTTTATCTATTGTCTTAGTCGGTTTCTATTTCGTACTGCTTTGTTTGGTACTCAAATGTATTCCATAAGATTATTGTTTAAGACTGGATAATTTAGAAATACTGGATCGGATTGCGAATATGCCGTCTGTCTTTTTCTGGTCGAACGGATCTGCCATCTGTCTTTTTAACCTCTTCGTCGTCCGTAACGCATCTAGCTCGTTCAAGTGAAACTTCTGCATGGCGACAGTGTTTACTTGTTTAAGTTTTTATTTTTGTTTGTTCTTATCTGTACAGAGAAAACTAATCTGTTCTAAGATATCTGTATTAACATATTATCGTATATAAAGTATATATACTAATAATATATGCTAATATATTATAATTAGTGTTTTATTAGTAAAAAAACTTTTACCTTTTTCTTTCAGTGAACTTTTTATTGTTGAAAACATCATTCTGTCGACGCCATATATATTTCGAAATGTAGACATTGAATATACAAATATAATACTTTTGATCATACTATTTCTGATTATCCCAATTATAATCCGGATTATTGAATACTCACAAATTAATCAAAAAATCACAGGAAATACCCGAATTAACAAGGAAAAATGCGTTCTCACTAACAGCGCTAGGGATAGCCTTTTTATTTGTATTTTGACTGAATTGTTAGAATTATTTGCATCTATCCAAAATTATTGTAGGTTGTTTGTGGGCGTTTTAACACATAAAGGATGAGATGGCCAACCGATGATAAAATGACTATATTCTGAATTTAGTTACAAGATTAATGGATGATGGACGGAACAGGAACAATACAAACACCTTCCGTTGCCAACGTCTTTCACCGCGGCCTACTCTGAACTGGCAGCTACAGTACTTTTGCCGCTAGAGGCGCTGGTTTTGGCGCGCTGTCATGACGGCACCACATTCTCGGCCGTCCTGGTCTCGGCTGGTCCTCCAGACGACACTGAAACAATAAATAAAACAAAGAAACAGAAAAAATCGAAAATTGACAAAAACAAATGTTTTGGAATTTGGTGTCATCATTCTGCTGGACTTCGTGGGCAGCAATGATCAGCAACACCAGGGTTTCAGAAATTCTGTACACGTTGTAGTACTATTAGGTCCTTCATGACTCCCTTCTTTGGTGACGTCATACGTGTTTCCGCCTTTGGCCTTGGAGATACGGTAGGGTCCCAGATATTTTGGTTTCAACTTCAAGCCTGGTCCAAACTGGGTTCGCTTTATGGCGACAAGATCTCCTGTTCTATAAGATTGTTTCGGCTCTCTTCTTCTTAAGTTATATGTCTTCCGATTTTCGTCCTGGATTTTGAAGATCTGTTGCTTTGCATGTTTTCTCAATTCTTCTCTTTGAACTTCAAAATGGGCTTGAAATTCAGCCTCGACCATTTCTTTAAGCTTGTCAAGTCCTCCAATATTCATCTTAGTGCCAAAAAGTAATTCAAAAGGTGTAGTATCTATGCTTCGTTGATAGGTGGAATTTATTGTTTGCTGCAGTTCGTTGGTGAACTTATACCACTTTGCAGGATCTTCTAGTGATAACTTAGAGAGAACAGATATGATCGTCTGATTTATGCGTTCGACTTGCCCATTTGCTCTCGGCAAACCAGTAGTAATTAAATGATGTTTTATCTTTTCTTTCGCACAATATTCGGTAAATTCGTCAGAGCTAAAAGCTGTTCCTTTATCTGAGATTATTTGAGCTGGACTTCCAAACGCAGACTTCTGAATTTCTAACTTTGATATCACTTCTGCAGATGCTGTACTTTTCGTAGGATATATCCACACAAATTTAGTAAAGGCGTCAATGATTGCCAAAACATGCTTATAATTTTTATGAGTACTTTGCATCGGTCCTAGATGATCAATGTGATATGTGTGTAATGGCGTATCTTTATGCAATGGATGTAGCAATCCTTCCTTCTTTCCTCTTTTGTGATTCACCAGAATGCAATGCACACAATTGGATATAATATTCTCAGCTTTCTGCCTCAGTTTGGGAATGAAAAAATAATCTTGAATATATTTCTCAGTATATTTAATTCCAGTATGGCCCCTCTCATGCGCATTCCTTATAATTTCCGTCTGCATGATATCGGACACAACTACCAGTTCTTTACCCTCAACAAATTTGTATAGTATTCCATTTCTATCACAGTAATCTTCATAGTTAGCGACTCTCAGTAATTCTTTAATTGCTTTGATTGCATCGTCATTGTCTTGCGCAGTCTTCAACCTTGGTAAGATGTTATCAAATGAGATACAACATACGTTTATGGGAGATCTACTTAAAGCATCAACGTGAGCCATACGGGTACCTGAACGATGTTCAATAGTGTAATCAAATTCCTGTAGGAGCAAGGCTTAACGAGCTACGCGAGTTGACAAATCTTTCTTCTGCATTGTTTTCTCTAACGCGGAACAGTCAGTAATGATTTTAAATCGAATTCCTAATAAATATACTCGAAATTTTTTAATGGCTGTTATGACGGCAAGTGCTTCCATAACTGCAGTATTTTTTCTCAGCATCTGTAGTTTTCTTACTCATGTAATAGGTAGGGTGAAAATATTGATCGTTAGGAGATTTTTGCATTAGGATAGCACCATAACCTTCTAAACTGGCATCAGTATGCAGTTCTGTTTCATAATTTGGGTTGTATATTCTTAATACAGGTTTCTCAGCTAACAATGATTTAAGTTGATTAAAAGAGCTCATTTCCTTTTCGCCGAATTTAAATTTACAGTCTTTTTTCAACAGATCACTTAATGGTCTAGCAACAATAGAATAATTTGGAATGAATTTTCGAAAGTAGCCTGTAAGTCCTAGAAAACTTTGAACTTGCTTTAAATTGGTTGGCTCTGGAAAATTAAGTACAGCTTTTGTTTTTAGGGTAGAATTGAAAATTTTACCTTCTTCAACGACATGACCTAAAAATTCAATTCGCTTATTCAAAAAATGTGATTTCTTAAAGTTAATCTCTAATCCATATTCACTGGCAATACTTAGAACTCGCTTGACACGTTCGATTCCTTCTTCGTATGAGGAAGACAAAATTATGATGTCATCCATATAGGGCAGCATAACACCATCATTGATCAAAGGTCGAAAAATAGTGTTAATATATCTCTGAAACACAGCTGGGGAATTGCAAAGTCCAAACGGAACCTTAAGAAATTGATATTGACCTTCACTTGTGACGAATGATGTAAATTTTCTATCTTTATTAACATCAACATGAAAGAAAGCATTTTTGAGATCGATAGTACTAAACACACGTGATCCTTGTAATCTGTCTAAAATATCTTCGAATAATGGAAGGGGAAATCTGTCCTTCACAATTACTTTGTTTAATCTTCTATAGTCGATGCAAACACGGCGAGTTCCATCTTTCTTTCTAACAATTACAACTGGGCTACTGTACTCTGAAGAACTAGGTTCAACAATTCCGTTTTCTAACCATTCATCTACCTGAGCACGGACAATTTCTTTTTCTGAAAACGGTAATCTACGGGGTTGATGAAATATAGGTTCATTACTTTTTACCAAAATATTTAGTTCAACACTTGTCGTTTTAGTTTTATGCGGTTTATAATTTGAAACTAATTGTACTACTTCATCTTTAACAATGTTAGGAACGTCAGGTTCAATGTTCAATTCAAATTCGTTACAGTTTACATCAATTGATAGGACGGATAATGTATCGCTTTCTTCTATACGCAGAAATTTATTTTTAATCGTAATTCCGTCTTCATTTTAGTGTTTCACCTTGCATTAGCACATTAAGTCCAACAATAACATCATAAGACATAACATCATTTTCAACAACACATACATCGGCATTACACTTGAAATCATCAATTTGAATGTTACCTTTAAAATAACCTAATGGATTTACTTTGCATTTACCAAATCCACTTAAAGTAGAGTTCAATGGAGACAATGTTTCTATGTTTAGTTTATCAAACACTGATTTACGAAGCAATGTCGCTTGGCTTCCTGTATCGATAAGTGGGTTAACATTCACATTATTAATCGTTACCTTATTGTTAAGTTTTTGTTTGAAGTTAACATTTAAATTTGCAACTTCTGGTTTCGGATTTGCTTTTGGGTACTCAGTAGCTTTATGACCAAATTCTCCGCACCCAAAATATTTTAATCCCTTGTCCTTATGAACACAAAATCTTGATAAATGAGTTGAATCCCCACAGTTATAACAGACTTTATTCTTATGATTTCCAAAATCATTATACTTCATTCTTTTAGCACCACTACTAAATTTAACTTTGCTTTCGTTTCTACCATGAAATCGCTCATTATACTCATGCTTTGGTTTTATTCTATCCGAAGAATTAAATCTATAATTAGAATCATATTTTGGTTTTGTTTTATCAAAAACAATGGTATTTTTACTTTTAACAGAATCACTCTTTATTATTTCATAAACCTTAAGTTTTTCTTTAAATTCAGATAAACTTTTACAACCATATAAAACAGTTTTGTTTTCATGCCTATCATTAATACCTTTAATTACATAATGCATTAAAGCAGAATCTTCAATTTTACCCGAACTGCTAATTTCTTTAATTTTCAAAAAGTATTCTAAAGCAGATTCAGAATCCTTCATTTTTCTTTTACTTAACATCTCATGCAAATTAGCTGAATTTATCTCAAAAGAAAATTCATCAAGCAAGGCTTGTTTCAGTTTTAACCACGAATTTAAATCTGGTTCTGTGCGAACAAACAATTCCGCCGTTCCTCCAAGAGAACGCTTAGCAAAACCAAATTTTTGTAACTCCGACAAACCAAACAATTCAGAAATATTTTCAAAATTATCTACCCACACAGTTACATTTTCATGTGGTTCTGCTTTAAATTTGTTTATAGTACTTTCAATGTCAGCATAATTTATACCAGAATTAAAAATAACAGGATTTCTATCAACGTTACTACCACTTCTAAAATTACTAATACATTCAACATCATAACTCTTACTTTTATTACTTGGAACAGATGTATAATTTTTTCTTATATCAGCACATCTGTGATCAGCACATTGCATGGAAGAATCATTTATTTTTTCATTTCCTGTTTCGAGCTGAATATTATTATTTTTATTCAATGAATTCGCATCCGTCAAATTTTGTTCGGTGTCTCACTCATTAGACGAAGCGTTAGAACATTCTTTTGCAAAAGCATCAAGGTCACAGAGCAGAGAAAGAATTCTTTTTGAAATCTCTTCTTTCGAACCATCAAATGAAATATTGAGCAAATTACAAACAGTAATAAGTTCATTCAAAGAAAATGCATCGTTAATGTTTTCCAGCTTCTTCTTAAACTCCTCGCTGTCTATCTCTAATACGAATCCGCTGAAATCTCTCAATCGCTTTCGATTTCCTCGATCGCCGTCAATTCCAAACAACAATTTAGGGAGTACTTTTATTTTTTCTGTGCGGCAATTCTTCAGTGCAATGTTTACTACTTTAATATCATTCAAAATCATTTTGAACAAAATAAAGAAATCAGTACATACCCCTTTTTTCTTTCTTAAAATAATATCGTCGTCGTCCGTCTAAGATCCGTCTGATCTTGTATAACAATAGTCACAGTCACTGTCCACTATTTTGACTTTGGGCATCTTTATCCCACTTCTGAATAATGTCGGTTGTTTGTGGGCGTTTTAACACATAAAGGATGAGGCGGCCAACTGATGATAAAATGACTATATTCTGAATTTAGTTACAAGATTAATGGATGATGGACGGAACAGGAACAAAACAAACACTGAAGTAAACGAAGTTAATTAAGACACCTCGTCTTCTTTCAAGTTATCGAACGTTACGGCTATCGTCTACAGTGGCATCGTCACAGCACGTCTTCTTTCTAGTTATGCAACGAACGTCTTCCGTTGCCAACGTCTTTCACCGCGGCCTACTCTGAACTGGCAGCTACAGTACTTTTGCCGCTAGAGGCGCTGGTTTTGGCGCGCTGTCATGACGGCACCACATTATTATATTAAATTATACTTAGGATTTTTCCTCAAATGCTGTTTCACTATCATTGAAGAAAAAAAATTACTTTCTTTGCATATTGTTTAAAGCAGTACTGTTATTGCAGATTATTTATTTTGACAAGGCGAACAAATTACTATGACACTTAGAATTGCAAAGAGAATCATTTTTCATACATAAAAATCTCTTTGAAGAACAGTGTTTTTTACAAGAACAGTAGCGAACTCTTGCCTATAGTTTTTTTTTTATTGCTGCTGTTCTCAGAGATATTTCCTGATTCGGTACTTGTTCTTTAGTCATCAACATTTGCTGCAATATATCGAATTCAGATCTGAAAATCAGGGAATATGTTAACTTTTGTATCAAACTTGCACCCTGAATAGATATAATCTACTGTATAAATACTTTTATATTTATTGAATAAATACTAAACTTATTAAGTTTAAATACCATTTCTTACGTCGAATACAGTTTGTTCAGTACTCCATTTTTCGTACCAATCTTGTACATACCATCTTTATTTTTTTCAAGCATACACAGATGAGATTTCACAAATCAGCTTTTTCTCTATCAACATCTAGAACTGGAACAACATTACAACATCTGGTAAATAATATTTGATGGACTCATTTGAAGAAATCAACTTTTTTATTTCACTGATTTCAAGAATGTCAAACCTTTTTAATCTGCAGTACTGAATAGAAGTCTTACTAGTGCCAGATTTTGCTTCTTCAACATCAGTTAAAAGAGTGTTTTATTCATCACGTGTAATCGCATTCAAATTATTCTGTTTTTTCAATAAAAATTGTAATTGCTCAAGAAATCTATTTTTCCAACTTTTAGCGCAGAACGCATTAAAATTTTCTTCACTCATCGTAAATAAATCAACCAGTGCAAGCACTTACCAACAAGAATAAAATTGGATAACTTCACTTAGTTTTGAAAATTTCACGAACAAGAAATCTAGATTCGTACGATTTTAACTCGTCAAAACCGTAAATGATTAGAGAAAATCCTTAGCGCTGTAATTCGGGTTTTCCCTGGCGCTGATAGTTAGAACGCTTTCTCCCTAGCGCTGTCGGTTAAAACGCGTTTTCTCTAGTTAATTCTCGTTTTGACAGATTTAGGGTTTTCACTGTAACAATATTAATAAAGTGATGATTTTTAGGAATTTCGAATACTTCAAGTATTTCAAATATTGTAAATAAAGTTGAAATAAAATCTGTTTGTAATTGACTTTGTAACGTTATTATTTATTATTGAAACTCTCAGATTAAGGATGCTACTTGTATTAGTCAAAGAAAATTTAGTCAAAAATTTGAAGTTAATTATTATTATACTTTGTTTAAAAAATGTTCACTGAAAGTCGTTGTAAATTAATAGTTTTGCACAATCGTTCTTCGAATTTATAAAAAATAGAGAGGAAAAAATAGCTTTATGTTCATATTTGTCTATTGCTCACATTAAGAGCAACAGCAAAGCAGTTTTTGTCATATTTATAAAATTTTAATAACATGAAGTAAATTTGTAAATTAATTGTAAATAGAAAGAATATTAAAATTTTAGAACAATTTAAGGAAATGTTGCATTTTTGTATATGAAATTTTTATGATGCATGCCTTTTGAAATGTTCAAAGTTGATCATAGATCATGAAAATATAAGAAATTTGAAACTATTAATTTGTGCATGTAAAATGTACACTCAAGAAATATATAAAGGGAATTATATAATGAAGGTTTTACAAAATTGTTTAACCCATGCAACTTACTTCTTAGGAACCTAATGTTGTGACCGTAAGGGCGTCAAAATTTAAATTCTGTCAGAGAAGATGGTCCAAGTCAATAAATCATGCCAGTTAAGTTAAAATACATTTAATGAAATAAAATTTCATGATTTACAAGGACCAAAGCTATTTGGGACAATAACATTTAATTACAAATATAAATTAAAATTATACTCAGGGCAACATGTTTACCGCTTGCTTCCAAGACTTGAACTAACTGTTTATTGCCACGGCCGTTAGAGGGCCAAGGAAAACAGTTACGGTTACAGTGTATTCTAAATTAGAAAATTCATAATTTTTTTTCTTCTAAATTCTAGGACATTTAACTTTTCCTACGAAAAAAAAAAAATATTTTGCTTTAATTATTTTTTGAAAATACAGAAATTGTAAACAATAACCACAAATATTCTAAAAAATAATCTGGAAATAATTTAATTTCAGTTTGACTGTACACAATTTTATAAAAAAGTATTTACCCTTTGAACTTCAAAGCATTACTGACGAACCCTGCATCATAATCACTAGAAAAATTAATTTATTGGAACACGAAAAATTCCCCCATTAAACGTTTCGAAAGCACTTTTCAGCTGATGATTTGGAGAATTTAAGATATCATTATTTTCTCTCATCTGAGGATACATTATTAGGTAACATTTAAAAAAATATTTTTCAGTTGTTATTTTGAAACTTTCAAATAATTAAGGATCATTTAAAAATGTGATTTGATGCTGTTAAGCTTCATTTATTGCTCTGCTTTGACGGTGAATTTTGCGTTATTATGGAGATAAATATAATGAGCAAATACTTTTTATAAATATCAATATTTTTGCGAAGTATGTTCCAATCTTCTGTTTTTTGGATGCATTTGCAAGAGTTTAAACTTTCGAAATGTATTTATGCTAAAATGGGAAATATTAAAAATGCATTATTAGTCTCTCTATATTTACAATAAAGCTCAATGTGTGTGTGTGTGTGTTGGCGCTCTACAGAGCAGACCATTTGACCTACAGCTACCAAATTTGGCGTATGTGTACCTTGGAGGTTGGGAATGTGCACCTCGGAGCGATTTATTCGAACTTTTTATTCGAATTTTAATTATAAAGTAAGTGAAATTTCGGCGTTTTTCCGCTATAACTTTCAAAAATATTACAGCACAAAATTGATTTTTTCATCATACTGAAGATAAAAAAAAATTAGCTTTTTATTGATACTATTGTTTTAACCGAAAAGTTAAATTTCTATTTTTAATGATTTAAAAAAATAATTTAATTATATTTTTTACCAAATTATTTCGCACAAAATAAAAATAAAATTTAACTTGCACGAGCAACATTGGGGAAAATTAGACTAGACCTTAAAGATAACGAATGGATGAAATGGTCCTTGATCTGAGCCAGTGAAATTCACGCGAAATCTTTCGTCATCATGACGTCAAAAAGAAATAAAAAACAACAACAACAGATTTGGCGATAAACATGAGTATATGGTATTATTGAACTGAATTAACATGAAATAATAATGGTACTAGTATTTTATATGAAATTCTAAAAACATTCTGTTCCAGCAAAAGAATACGGTCTAGATTTGTCAACCAAATCATTGGTATAATTTGAGGAACATATGAGGAAAGACTTCAGTGAGCTTTTTAAACTGCGCCTTCTCTCTTTGCTGCCTCTTTTTTTCTGAGGCGTTTTAATCATGTTGTATTTTTTCTATGTAAGTTGATGAATTTTCATTTGGAATCGACTTTGTTGCTTCACATTTCAAAATTATTGTTTCAAATTTAATTTAGAACTATGATAAAAAATATTTAATTATTATGTCTGGGTGAAAAAATTGTGTGTCAGTTTTGTGCTAAGGCGTGAGAAAAATTTTCATGGAAAAATATACATGAAATATACATGTACTGTTTGTGAATTTTCATGCTAAAAAAATACGAACTAATTGAGCATAATGTCTAGTTGAGCATCTACTCCAGTGCCAATTGTTTCTCCATCGGCAAACCATATAAAAGCATCTACACCAGTGCCAATTGTTTCTCCCTCAGAAAACCAAGTAGAAATACCTAAACGAATGTCAGTGCAATTACCACCCATATATCTCTGTCAAATCTGCAAAAAGAGGTTTTCGACAAAGAACAATTGCAAAAGACATGAAAAAAAAATTTAACAAATTTTACTTACAATAATACCATTCCAAAAAGTTCCCCACGTGTTCGAAAATTTCGAAGATCGTGGTGGAACCAAGCCTGCCGCGATAGTTACAGGGAACAAAAGAAACGGTGGAATATTTGCCGCAATTACCCTACATTGGAGAATCTTATTGCCTTCAAACGTGCTAGAGCGAATGCTCGTTGAAATCATCGGCGTAGCCAGAGAAAGTCCTGGTGTCGCTTTGTTTCCTCAATCACATCCTTTACTTCCAGCTAATTTTTATGGAAGATATCAAAGCTGCCAATGGGTATATAAAGATTTCTCCTTCCCAGTTCTGAATACTGGGAATGGGGTGATGTCTTCTCCATTAGACGTTGCCAATACTCTCGGAGAAGCTTTTGCAAAGGTTTTCGTAGCTGATAATTACATACCTGCTTTTATAATGATTAAGAATCGCGCGGAACGGAAGTCTTTACGTTTCGCTACCCGAAATTCCTACTCTTTCAATTTAGAATTTAGATTGAATGAATTATTAACCGCCTTGTCTAAAGTATGTGATACCAGTCCTTGTCCTGATGGAATCACATATAACATGCTTCGCCATTTGTCTAACACTTCTCTTTCCAACCTGTTATTTCTATTTAACCGTATTTGGAATGAACAGAAGTTCCCATCGCAATGGCATGAAGCTATTGGATTCCAATCCTGAAACCCGGCAAAGACTCCCCTAACCCTCTGCACTATAGGCCAATTGCCCTCACAAGTTGTTTATGTAAAACACTAGAGTGCATGATTAATGCCCGTCTTGTGTTTGAGTTGGAGAAAAAAAGGATGTATTCCGCAATTACAGAGTGGTTTTTGCAAGGGATGCTCGACCTTAGATAATATCGTCTTTCTCGAGACTCAAATTCGAAACGCATTCGTCCGGCGGAATCATCTGGTCTCTGTATTCTTCGGCATAGAAAAGGCCTATGACCGTGCTTGGCGTTTTGGCATTCTTGATACTCTTTCAAATTTCGGATTTAAAGGAAATTTACCTGTGTTTTTAAAGAACTTTTTATCGTTAAGAACATTTCGTGTACGTATTGGTAAATTTTTATTCTGATCGTTTTATTCAAGCTGAGGGGGTTCCACAAGGAAGTAATTTTTATATATATTTTAACCACACGTCTGGCGCAGTATGGTCAGAATTGGCTCTTGCGCCATTAAAACACACAAATCCACAATCCAAAAGGAAGTATCCTCAGTGTGACGCTTTTCGCAACTCATTTTAGCCAGATCTTTATGTGTTAAGACCATCCGTTAAAGGCGCATTATATATGGATGATCTTCAAATCTTTTGCCAAGGGAGCAATATGCACTTAATCCAGCGCCTACTGCAAATTGCAGTTAACAAGCTAGTAGACAGGTGTGATGAAAATGGGCATACGATTTCTCCCGAGAAAAGTCGATGTGTTCACTTTTGCAGGAAGCATGGCATCCATTTGAATCCTTTAAATCCATATCCGGAATGCTAACATTCCTGTGGTTAACGAAGTAAAGTTTTTGGGAATAATATTTGACCGTAAGCTCACTTTCCTCCCTCATGTCCTGCATCTGCGGAAGAATTGTGACAGGTCTTTAAACATTCCCAAGGTACTTTCTAGGATATCTTGGGGGTACGGATAGTATTTCATTACTCCGCATTTATCAAACAGTGACGCTATTACGTATTGATTATGGATGCATGGTGTATGGTTCTGCGCGATCTGCCATTTTACGGAGATTAGACACTACACACCATTCTGCTTTAAGGGTTTGTTCGGGAGCATTTCGGACTTCGCCGGTGGAGAGCCTTTATGTAGCCTATCATCAGTTACCACTAAGTTTACGACGCCAAAAATTATCTGCCCAGTACTATCTTCGAGCTTTGTCTATTCCGAAGCACCCCTTGTGCTCTATAGCTGTTCCAGAGAGTCTCCGGAGACTCAAACTGCTCGACCCTATCATATTCTACCATTCTGCGAAACAGTTAAAATAATACTTCATGATGTAGCGATTCAGACTGCAGATCTTTTTCCGTTTCTTCCATGGGATATTTCTAAAATTTTGTTTTCTAAATCCATTCTCAGGTTTCGAGAAAACGACAACCGCCCCTATAATTTTTCAGAAACTTTTGATTCTCATCGTAGTCAATATTCGTGTTATTTGAAAATTTTTACAGATGGGTCAAAGTCAGACTGTCACATTGGTTGTGGTATTGTTTCTGACACTGATGTATTGAGCTACCGTCTCGATACAACATTCTCGGTCTTATCTGCCGAGTTAGTGGCATTCGATATGCCCTTCAGATGATTTCCCTCTCTACCGAACGAAAATTCTGCATATATACGGACAACGTGAGTTCCTAGGAAGCACTTTACCACTCCTATAATCGAATCCATACTGTTTCCCTGGAAATCCTAAGTCTCTTAAGGATTCTATAAAACAGAGACTACGAGATCCTGTTTTGTTGGGTTCCGAGTCATGTCGGAATTGGTGGAAACGAGATGGCAGATATTGCAGCAAAGAGAGCATCTTTACTTTTGAAACGATATATCCTAAGCAATGATGTAAAAAATTCTTTGGTGCGTCGTTTATATACGCTGTGGTAGGAGTTCATGGAATCACCATGTTAGAAATAAACTTTATTCTATTAAACCCACAATTCACAATGTCATCCAGTGCGTGAGTACGATGTTAAATTAACTAGACTCCGCATTGGCCATACCCGTTTAACTCATCGACAACTTTTATTCGGCCAAAGAGTACCTACTTGCCCATATTGCCTTGTAAATCTAATTATTGTTCATGTTTTAATAGTGTCCTAATTTTAGATGTCATCGGAAACAATTTTTTAACTACTCATCGCTAGAAATGCAAATTCTGGTGGGGGAACACCCCTATCAAAACATTTTTAAATTTTTAAAAGCTATTGGTGTATATCATTTTATTTAATATTTTATGATGATGTAATTTAAACATCTTGTACTCTTTTAAAAACACCATGCCGTCATTTTAATCATAGTGCATTTTTACACTTATTCAATGTTTACATGCATATTTTTTTATATATCTTAACCATACGCGCGCAGTATGGTCAGAATTGGCTCTTGCGCCATTAAAAGCCACAAATCCAATCCAATCTGAAGTGATAAAATAACTGCCTCTTCCCCACCCCTCTCCCTTTGAAATTAAGTAACACTTTGAACAAGCAAATTACTTTAAAAATGAACTTTTATCACAGAGAATTTCAAATGTGCGAAATTCTTATCAATTTTTTTCTTTCAGATGAAGACTTTTTTACTGAATGTAAATAGTTACGGTACTTTAGTGCTTATTACTTTTACAGTACTATGTTTATCTGTCTGGAAGTATTAAAATTTTACATTAGTACTGTAATAAAAGAGTGAATAGATCTAAATAGTAAAAAATGCACATTATTAGTTTTTCAATTTATTCCTATCAAATCTATAATTCTTTGTTTTCACTTTTACCTGGTTCCTGAAATAAGATGCTATTTTTTAATTAATTAATTTTAATAAATAAATTTATTTATAATAGTAAAAATTCAAAATTATATATTTGATTTATTAAGCCTAAAACTATTTATTATTCTAACAAGCCAGTTATAAATGTATTGCTTCTGGTTTTGTGCATTCAAACTGAGTATTTTAGTCTTATTATATCTTCTAAATTTGAAAATTCATTTATTCTTCTAATTTTCCAATTTTTTTCTTCTAATTTTATTCTTCTAATTTTCTTTTTTTGAGTTGTCAAATTCTTAATGTAGTATAAAATAAATTCAATATGCTATTTATTTTTAAAAATGAAATTTATTTTTTCGTAATGTATATATAATATTTTTATTATATTCTTATTTTAATATGCTCAAAAGATAACTTTTCTTTGTTTTTTTTTCATAAAGTCATTAATAACTAATGTATTATACAAAAATACTGAACAGTATTTGTTTCATTACATTTTTATAACTTTCACAGACAAAACACTACTTCAGAATATTTTTGTTAAATTTAATAACATTCGCAATTTATATACAGTGGCTCCCAAAAGTGTTCGTACACCAACAAGAATCAATTAAAACCCTCATTATTTACCATTATATATTCTTATTTTTACATGAAATTTTTTTCATAGCATATTTTTACAGTTCTTAATAAAGCAGTGAAGAAAAAATTTTAGTTACGATGGAAATTATTTTTTAAAAATGACAATAAATAAACTTGCACAAAATTAGGACACAAAAAGTGATCATACACTTTAAAAATACATCAATAAATATGAAATTTTCTAAATTTTTATAAATTTTTAGTATTTAGCAGAATATTCTTTATTCTTTATAACAGCTTTTAAACGTTTGGGCATAGATTTAACTAAACGTCGGTTACTTCTGCACCGATCTTGTTCCATTCTTCGATCATTATTGCTTTCAGTTGAATTTTCGATTTAATGTCGTGACTTCTTATTCGCACCTCTAATTCTTTCCAAATATGTTCTATAGGGTTTAAATCCGATGATTGAGCTGGTGTTTTAAGGGTTTGAGGGCAATGATAGAGGCAAAAAAGACGAACATTCATGGCCGTGTGCTTAGGATCGTTGTCTTGGTAATACACAAAGTTGCTTAAAATGCCCAATTTTTGTGCTGACACTTTTAAATTATTATTGAGAATATTTATATAAACTCTATGATCCATTATACCATCAATGAATACTAAATTGCCTACTCCAGCTTCTGACATACACCCCCAAACCATGACACCTCCACCGCCATGTTTTACTGTTCCAACTAAATCCTTGGGATTAAGTTCTTCGTTTTTTTTCCTCCATACAATGATTCTCCCATCCGACCCAAAGATGTTAAACTTACTTTCATCTGCAAATTAGACACGATTCCAATAGCTCTCTGGCTGGTTTATGATAGATTTGGCAAATTTAAGCCTAGCAATTCTGTTCTTCTGAATTACAAAGAAATTTCTTCGTGCAGAGCGGCCATGTATACCAGCATTCCGAAGAATTCTACGAATAGTTTCACAGGAAATAGAAGTTCCATTCGAGTCATTATATTGTGAAGTAAACTTTATTGCACTCAGACGTGAATTATTTAGAAATTTACTCACAATATTTCTTTGACTTCTAGCTGACAGAATTTGAGGGCGACCATTACGAGCCTTGTTTGCAATCCTTTTTCCCTCTCTGTAACGTTTTATTATGCTTTGCACCGTTGAATGAGGTAGATTAGTTATAGTTGCAATGCCTCTAATTGATTTTCCAGCTTTAAAATGAAATATAATTAATTTTCGTACGTCTAAACTCGTTTCTTTACGAATGCGCGTCATATCTAAGTATAAAGTAAATAGAATAAATAATTGTAATATTAAATACTGAAATCAAACGATTTTAATGTATTTTTCAATTAGAAGAAAACTAAGCAGCAAAAGATATTTTTATGATGAATTTAAATAACTAATGTTTGGATGTACGAAGACTTTTGTGTTCTAATTTTGTGACATTATTTATTTATTTATTTTTTAGAACAATACTACTTGATTTTTTATAAAAATATTTGTTCAGTTTTATTAAGAACTATTTAAAGATGCTAATTAAAGAGACCAACTAATAAAATGCTTTATTGAGAAGTATAGAACACAATTTCTGCAAATTTCTTTAGTGTACGAACACTTTTGGGAGCCACTGTAAGTTTAGAAATTATTTAATAAATATTCTGAATATCTTGATTTTTTTTAGCATCTTCTAATGTTTTAGGATTAAAGTTCATAATTTTTGAAACTCATAAATGATTGATATATTTTTATTTGAAGATTATGTGGTTCCGCTATATAATTTTTAAAAATTTCATTTTTGCTTCATATAACAAAGTAATAGCAAAGTAAAACACATTTTTAAACAAATAAATATTTGTGCGTACTTTTTTACTGAATGTAAATAGTTATGGTACTTAGTATTTATTACTTTTACAGTACTATCAAGTTTATCTGTCTTGGTGTATAAAAATTTTGCATTAGTATTGTAATAAAAGAGTGAATAGTTTTAAATAGTTGGTATACATAAAAGTATAAGCACTAAGAGAAATGCAAAGTTGGTATACATAAAAGTATAAGCACTAAGAGGAATGCAAAGTTTGTATACATAAAA
>JAPMOR010064706.1:87925-120155 GCA_026543865.1 Argiope aurantia | reverse complement strand
TGGTATACATAAAAGTATAAGCAACAAAAGGCCCTTTTGCTTTTCATAGTGAAATAACATATGTTATAAGAAAATAGTCCAAAATAAGAATGATTCAGATAGAATACAAATTAGAATAAATTATTATTTCATTTGGAAATCCTGTTTTCATTGCAATGCAGGGAATTCAAAATGGCTTGAACTTTCTGAAGTCTTTTTATTCGATAAAATACGGGAAATATTTTGTTGAGGTTTAATTAGTTTTCTCAAATAATGAAGAATAGGACGATGAAAAATGTAGTGTGAAATGTCATTTTAATCGTCGCCACATTTACAGTTACATATTCTCATATTGAATCTTTCAAGATAATGCAGGCAAAGTCCATGGCTTGTATTTAATTAGGCTAAATATTTATTGTCAATACAATTATTTCTTTTTACCTGAAAAAAGTTACTGAAAGTAAAGCTGTCTTTTTCATTATTTTCCTATCTTGATTGTTATTCATCGATGAGAATTTTACGAAGACGAGTTTTGGTTGTTCTTTCAGATTTTCCAAGGTGATAATCTATTGCAGATTGAATTGAATCAGTTTTGACAGTTGATCAGCTAGTTATTATTATAACTAATATATTATATAACTAAACATTATGCTATTATAATTAATTTTATAATTATTATTATAACTATAAATATTATATTATTATTAACGTAATATTATTATAACTAAGCCAAACTAATATGTTTTATTCCTTGATAATAAATTTTAATTCGTTATGTACATACATTAAAATAATATTTTATGTTCTCTGAAAGGAACGAAGCTCTAAATTAAAATGAATGTTACGGAATACAAATTTTCTTACAAACAATGAATTTGAGGAATCAGTATAAATGGAAATCTAAAAAATATTAGAGAAATTATTTTTTCTCAAATTATATCATGGCTGAGTAACATAAAGAAATATTTATTATATACTTTGAACAATTTTTCCTACAATTATTAGAATTCCAACCAGCACTTTATTCTATAATCTTTAGCCGTGTCTCTTATTATTTATTCGTTGGCAATGTATACGTGTCCTCAACGCTCCATTGTTATACAGCGAGCGAAGCAACTGAAAATCATGTTAAAATTATCGTCAGATTCACTAATAGTGTTTCTTTTGGGAAACCTGATTAGCTTGTACAACGTGCAACGAGCCAAATTCAGCCGTGCGTGAGCTTTTATCGTCTAAATATGTAGCCTCTCCACTCCAAGCCAAGTATGAGAGGAATTACTGTTGTAGAAGCTAATGAGTTTTTCAGCTCAGTGGTGTGGAATTTTAACTCCTTTCGAGAGCCAGCATTTAGGTCAAATCCGGATTCCGCTACTTGGTTGGTGTAGATGAATGCAGAATTTTGGAAGTAATTTCGTCAGGAGAGATTTCAAGGAAGCACGTTTATTAACTTTTAAATGATATGTGTGAGTTTTCGATGGATTCTACGTATCAATCCGGTTACACCGAGTGTCTCTTTAATGGACATTTATATTTTATTTTCGAGGCTAAATTCGACTCATTCCATTATTTTTTTTACTTTGTGTGAGAAAGAAATAATAATGAAACTCAATATCAATTATCAATTTTTAGTTTAATTAACATTTTATAACTTACATGTTTACTTTCTCGTATACATTATATAAAATACAGTAATCGTCAAAAAATTCGAATTCGAGATTTAGACGAATCTCCACGTTTTATACCTCCATGAGTTTGCATAAGAGAGTTGCTTAACAAAATAATTCTTTTATTAAAACTTTTTATATTTACAATGAACAACTTGTTCTCATCTAGGTTAATAATATTTACAAGAAACAAATAATAAATCAGTCTCGAATTAATTCCTCGATCAAATCAGAGAAAAAGTCACCCAAAAATCGCTAACAGGCTGTTAGCTCTAAACGGCTACTCCAGAACCGCTCTAGAAATCGACCGATCTTTATCGTGTGGACCCTAACACAGAAGCCCGAATTACACGGAGCGTCTCAAAAAAATCAAGAACAACCTTTCCACACGACGAAGTCTCTAAGAATTCTAATTAGAAGCCTTTCTCTTCTCCACCTCTGGGAAAAACAATACATTTTATTTTCATCAGATATCCACCTCCGGTTTTCTCATAGGTGAACTTAGTTCCTTATCACCCGCTGCAATAATTTCCTCAGTGGTCTCAACCGACCGAGGGAGTAACTGTTAATGAACCATCTTGGTGGCCAACCGCCTCTTGAGCACAAACAATGCCGGCTGAAGAGCACCTCGGTTTGACACTTAATGACAATGGTTGCTGGTGATTGTTCGATTCTAGATGATTTAAAGAGTCTTCATAAATGAAAAAACAGTTTAGCATCTGAATGTTTTGACTTTCCTCTCCCTTGAAGACATGATGAATATTTGAAACGACGGGATACACATCTGTTTTCCCACACTTCAATAATAACAAATGACCTGACACATTGACTTTCCTAATGAAAAGGATCCACATTTGGAGTGCACATTTATACACTTAACTACGTGGAGAAAAACGGGAGACTATTAAAGATCTTATACCAAATTTCAACCTCCTAGCTCAAAGTGTATCTGAGTTATCTTTGTAACAGCCAGACAGGCGGATAATTCTGCTGCACATAGTTTCCAGTTTTAGGTGCAACCAAGGTGCATTTACATGTACAATAGGTATTTCTTTTTTTGTATTGTTCAAATATGATAAAGCTGATCTTATTGCTATCTTACAACATATAGTAAAACTGTCTATTGTGAAATCTGTTTTTTAATGTGCGTGCCAATTAGCATGTTAAAATATATCCTGAAGTTCAAAATATTTAATGTTTGAGTTTCGAACATGTTCTGCGGAAGGTAGTAAATTATTTTGAAAAAATAATAAAGTCAACATAAGAAAAATTTATTATTTAAGTAAAATCATTAAAAAAATGAGAATAAGTAAATAATAGAAGTAAATAGATTAGAGTAGAAATGAGTGAATTTAAGTTCAGCTTTCAGACTAGATGGGCAATTCTTTTTGCGTGTTTACTGAAGAATGGTATGACATAAAGTTTATGTCTAAATTTTTCCAGCTTTTTGGCCATAAGTTCTGTCATTTTCCCAATGGGACATTCCAAAAGAGTATGTCATTCAATTCAGCCTTCTGTGTATTTGCAGATACATATTGCTAATTTAGAGAAAAGCTGGTCTGATTTTTCGATAAAGTTCGGGACTGGTGTAAAATTGATTGATATAAAAATTCCCTTCAATCGCATTGATTTAACTTTCTTAAAACCTTGTTCTTTCATTGGTCTTTTGTTGTATTATCCCTTATTGTTTGCCATTTATTGTTTGATTTATTACTATATTCTTATTGTATATTTGTGTGAGAAAAATGGCAACTGTCAGTACTATTTTTGCGAATTTATCTGCTCTTTCGTTTTCTTTATACCCACAATCTATTCTATTCCTGAAGAATGTTATTTTATTATTGTAACAGCTAATCTGATTTTTTAATTTAATTCATTAATGAATAGCCTTCTTACTTGCGTAGATGATATTATCATTAAAGAAGATCTAGAATTTTGGCTTTTAGAAGATTGTTTTCAATTTCATAATAAATTGCCTCTTTTATTACAACTATTTTAGTCATGAAAATTGTGGAGCTATTTCCCAAGCGGAAGATTTTGGAATGCATTTCGTTTCTGTTAAAGTGATAAACAAAAGCGGAACCAACTGCGTCATTAATTTTAGAGCCATCTATGAAGAGTATATTTTCTGTCAGTTGACTGATCAGTTGATATTCATAAAAGTACCAGTTAATGTTCCAAAGTTTTAGAATTTTTTCACATTTAGTTTTTTAATTTTTCTTTCAATTTCTTCTTTTCATTGTTAACATATGCTATATTTAACCTGCATCTTGATTTGATGGAGGGTAGCCATAAATAAACCTATAATGTTTTACTTGGTTCTATTGAATAATTTTTACTAAATACTAGCTTAGTAATTCCTATTAAGAATTCGTAAACAGTTGAAATATTTTATTGTGGTTTTTTATGTTGTTATTGAAATCATTCATTATCATTTTTTCTATAACTATCCAATATATTTGTTTAACCGTTTCTGGATTCAGGTGCCATGTAGTTCTGATGATTTTTCTAAACTTTTCATGATTTTCTCTTTATATTTTTTATCGTGTATGAAGGGAAGGTTCGTCGAAAAGATTAAAACAGGCTAATTAAGACTTTTTTGTTCGAAATTATATTTCCATATAAATACATGGCTGGAAAGTGTATAAGATTTTTTTTTTTTGCATTTGAAAAAAAACTGAAATTAGTTTTACAATTGCGGAAGTTATAGTAAATGTTTTGTCCAATACGGAACACTCCGGAATATTCGGCCTAATGATGCGGAAGGGCAGGGCGGATAACATAAAAGCTGGATAAGCCAGAGTTCTACAAACTCATTTCTTGTCCACCAATATAATTTAAACCAAACTCACTGTTATATATGTTCTCGCTTCTTATCGAATATTTCTGGTTTTTCTAAACTTTTATTTTACTTCCACTAGCGTGTGCAACACACCTCTTTTCAGTTTCTGCGGATTTTTTTCTGTACTTTTCTGTACTTCTGTACTTTTCCCACTGTACTTTTCTCAGATCCTAACTCCAAAGCTATATTTTTTTCTGTTACACCAGAATCTAATCGCTGTATAGCACATAATTTCTCCTCCATAGTCACAAAAACTTTTCTCTTTTATCACTCATTTTGAAATTTTCACTGTGGCAGACCTAAGAAAGCACTGAGAGCATTTTATAAATACTGTACGTACTGTGCAGTTATAATCGGGAACATTGGCAACAATTGAGATCCCTTACATACTGACGAAACTATGTGCAACAAAAAGAATGTTGCTCTTTTCCTGTTACTACATATATTTTGTACACGACATATAAGACAATCGTAACAGACGCCCGCTTCCAGTACCGTGGAAATGTTGCCAATGACTTGCTTTTTTATTCAGTTATGGTTTCTAATTTAATTTCGGATAGTACAGAAGCCGGATAGTCGCGAAACGGATACTCGGGGCTGTACTGTACTTATTTTTTTTCTATCAAAATGAGTTTGCTTTTGTTTGTAAAATTAAAAGAAGCCGAGGGTTTAAAAAGAATGATAATGTCAATTGCGTAGGCGTGAATATATGTGCCTTCATTATATAAATATTTCCTTTGAATTTTATTGACTATTAGAATTCAAAGTATTGGCCCAGTGCTGTGTTGTACTCCGCCTATGTTATGCAAGAGGATAGACAAACTATGAAGTACATACTCACTTAATCGGTTTATTTCGAATATAATTTTCAACATATGCCATGTTGCGCAATTTAAAATAATATTTCCTTTCTTACTTCAAAAAGTAAATTTATATTTAATTTTGTTTCCTTTTATAATAAAAACATTCATATTATTTATTTTATAAATTTCCTTTTTATTTATGTAAAATAAGATTTTTAATAAGATACTGTAAATAACATTTGTATTGTTCTAGAATATACTTTTAAATAGGAGCCTTATAGATAGCAAGCTTCTTTGATATTTTAGAAAAAATGTTATTTGCCATTCTCTAGATTGTCTTAATATCATATATAATGCAGTGATAAGTTATTTAACATATTCAAATTCATGTAATTCCCATATTTCATATATTGTGCGAAAGTATCTGATACTTCGTAGAATGTCAGCATTTCATGGATTGTTAATAACGTAATATTCAAAAAGTCATAGGCAACACGCTTTGACCTAAATGCAATTAAAAGAACAATTTATCTGTTTAAAAGGGAAAAAATATGAGTACTTGAAATAAGAATTTGAAAAGAGGTAACATTTATTTTATGGCACAAAATGAAACTTAATGAAGAAAAGCCAAAGTAATTCGTGAATCCTGTAAAATGAAACGAAAAAAAAAAAAAAAAAAAAAAAACCCGAGAGAGACGAAAGAAGGTACTTTATTACTAGGCATTTTTAGGAACCTTTAAGGCACATATTGGGTGTATGTTTCTGTTGTGAAGGTACGTTGCTTCTTTTTCTGAAGATTGTCCTTGAACATCCTTATAGAATAGAAATTGACTATGATTTCCTTTGAAAATTATTTTGTCCTTTTTTGAAAAAATGACTGATTTTCGTAATAAAAATTTAAATATATTGGATTTTCTAACTCCTGATTTGATGATATTTGAGAAATAATAATATTTATCACATGCAAAAGAAAACACTGAATTAGAGATCCTTCGGAAACAGTTAGGGGTGTATGAGAAATAAAGTGCAAATATTGCAGCATTAATAAGTGCAATATATAATACAAAACTTACAAATTAAATAATTAATATGGTGTAATCATAAATTTTATATAGTTTCTTAGGGTTTCATCTTTTTATTAAGTCAGTGTGTTTTAATTCTGAGGTAACATTCATGTATTCTTTTCCCTAGGGTTTAATATCTTTTGATTAAACATGTATTATGTTCCCGGGTTTTCTTCTTTAGTTTCATTTTTTTAAAGCATTGAATGATACTAAGAAAGTGGTTCAATTATTTTAAATTGTCTCTTTGGCATATTAAAAATGATTTTTACACCTTTTACCAAAAATTTGGATATTATTCAAATTATGTACTTCGTGCAGCATAACGCAAAATGACTTTTTTGCCACTAAATAAACCAAACTATATTCTTTATGAACAAAACATATCTAAAAGATAAATTTGATTGCTAAAACTGTATTTATAGAGATTTACTCAGACATCCGAAGTTACTCTAAAAATGAATTTGTGAATGAGTAAAAATGTAAAACTGTTAACACAAAAAGGGTGAAATTTGTTAATAAACCAGAATTTTTTTGAAGCAAAACTTAATAATTCTGCTGGTATTAGAACAATTGTGATATAGAGAATAAGATGATGTACAGTGTAATGTCATGCAAATGTTCGATTTGTCATTTTTTATTCTTCAGTTTATTTGTTAGTTCAGCAAAATTTTTGTCACTTTTAATGACAAAACTTTAAAGAAATTTTAATTCCGTGCTGTAGAAAAGTGCAGTTCTTCTAATTGTTCAGCTCCTACATAAGGTACGGCACATTGAACATGCTTTATTATAAGAATTATTCTTGTATTACGAATACAAGAACTATAAATACTAGTTTTGGGGTAATAAATAAATCAACCTCTGTCAGTGTTTGTAAAAGGATATATTCTACCATTCTTCATTAATTATTATTGTTATTGTTAAAATTATTATTATTATTAATTATTATTCATTAATTATTGATTTGAAAATAGCTGCTAAATAATCTAACTAATTTGATAATATTTTAAAGTAAACCTTTTTTTACCAAAATTAACGACTTGAAATATGTCAAATACAATTTATTAAAATTAAAATACTCCCTGCAAACTAAAAGGGGAAAATCCAAAACTGAAATAATAGGGAGATCTATGGAATAAACTGAAAGCATTGAATTGAAAAAAAAAAAGTATAACGTTAATGGGTTTTTTGTGAAATTGATAATTCTCTGTGATTGATTGTGCAAAACAATTTTAATATATATTGTCTTTAAAATCCTAATTTCACTAAAAGAGTTTATTTATTAATGTTTCTATATAGTATAATTATTACATATTGTCAGAGAAATGTATTGATTAATGTAAATTTGAGATTTCATTTGTTTAATTTACCATATGTATTATAATTTATTAAATAGTTAACATTATGGCTCTTGCACCATAAAACCTCAATCAATCAATCAATAAATAAATATAATTTATTAAAAAGGAATTTTTTTAGTCAGATTATTTTTTAAAATTTACTTAGATTTTAGTCAAAAGCTATATATACAGAATTATATATAAAGCTTAATTTTTTAGTATATAAGGGGTAAAATGTTTTCAGTATATATATACAATCTGATTAGCCATCAATTCATTCACAAATATAATTTTTCATAGAATTAGAATTACAATTTATTTCTAATTATATGAAAATTTATTCCTTGTTGTAAACAGCAAATAGCCCTTCCTGATGTAAGATTAAAAATAGCAGGCCATGAAGTATTACTAACGTACCAAATACTGAAAATAGAATAGAAAGAATATAATAGAACATGTAAACAAGAAAATATTAATACTAAGGTAAAATGAAAATAAGTAACGTCTGCAATAGTTTCTTTTGAAAAAAAATCTGGAAACAAAAACAAACTTAAACATTAATCATATATCAGAATCATATCGCTATTTATAGTTTTTTTTGGTAACTACATTTTTAAAGTTTTAGCTTTTCAAATATCCGTGGAAATATATAATATACAGCAAAACATATTTAAGAAATTTTCAGTGGAAAACAAAGTCATAAATTTTGTATTAGAGTATTTTTCTTCATTATTTCGAAAACTACTCTGTTGAACTTAAAGTAGGCAAACATTGATCTAAATTTTGACAGCTCACTCTACACTCTAAGCATTTAATAATTTTTCAGCATGATAGATCGGCAAATGTGACATTCTTCTCATACATATTTCTTCCTTATGAAATTTCTCCGACATTTATAATCTAATAAAAGAAATGAACGAAACCTATACATAAACATCAGATCACTTTTATATAAAAGAATTCATAAATGTCAGTATCTTTTAACAATAATATTTAAATTATATTCTTGGTTTTACTATTTTACAGTGTTCATCAATAATTTTATAATTGGAAGTTGTAACATAAATGTTATACACAGTCGTACGTTCTATTAACAATATTTTCAAGAGGAAATAAATCGTTTAAAATACACTACAGGAGAAACCATTGGACGTAATATGCCAAAGTAAATTGCCAAATTTGTCTGTATTTATTTGGATAATAAGGGCACACTAACAAAGGCTTTTCAAACTTTAACTACATATTTAATTAAAAATTAATCAAAATTTTGATGTTTTTCCTCAATGAAACCCATTTTTATTTTCTAATTTAAATTCATAATGATGCAATAATCATTATGTGTTTATAATTTTTCTCATAATTTCAAAAAATAATTGAAAATGTTTTAACATAATTTTGTTCTTTTTGTTTTAAATACTTGATTGATACATGGCGAATTCTGACAATCTAAATACATTTTTTTGTATGTATATTATCGCTGCTATATAATTAAGAGCAAATTAAGTAAGTCGAATTTTCATGAAAAATAGCTAAATTGAAAAAAAAAAAAGCATGTCATTATTGGGTTAAGTTGGCTATCCAAAATAAGACTTAAGTTTTCAACCGGATATCTAACAAAATATTAGGAGTTTTAATATTGAGTTTTGCGTTTAAATCAAAAACTATTTATCTGAGGGATAAAAGGTTTAATTAAAAAAAATCGTAATTATCAAAACTGCTATACAATGAGGTGATGCTGAAAGTTAGAGTATTTAGGTAAATAATAAATTATTAAAAAATGCAAAAACTAAAACTTTTTCTTAAAAAAATTCAGGGATATATTTGAAATTCCTCTGAATTATATGTTATATAAAAGAAATTCACTGGCAAAAATTTCAGATATATATATTATAAAAATACGACTTTGTTGGGAAAAAGCAGGATTATCAAGAATAACTCATTTTTTAACGCCTTTAAGTAGTTTTTAAGTAGTTGATTCTTAACTTTTTTATGTACTTGTCCTTAAAGGAATTAAGAATATCGGATTTATAAAATTATTTATACCTAAAACAATCGAGGGCATAAAATACGTTGTAGTACAGCAATATTTTTTTCTTAAGAAGTGCTGATGTACGATCTCAGTTGGTATCATATTGCTCGATTTAGCAAAATGATGAAAATAGAACTTCAAAAGTATCTTATCTCTTTGAGATCCCATAGAAGCACTAAATAACAGAGTACGTGAGTGTAACTGTGCATTGCTTGAACCATCGACAAATGTATTCAGAAATGATTATTGGCATAAAAGGTTAACTTCATAATTTATACTGAAATATGTTATTAAACGACGGAAAAAATTTAAATAAAATACTGTTTTTAAAATAATATTTAAAAAAATATTTTTAAATTATTGTATTTATTAATCATGTGTATCTCGTATAATAGCTTAAATTACGAATCATCTTCTTCAAACTTCATTCTTTTATTATTTTCTAGATTGTCATTTTTATCTGATTTGTCCGGATTTTTGTTATCGACAGGATCACTACTTACTTCATCGATATCGTCAGGTAACTCAGTAATTTATTTCACCTTTACAACTTTTAGCCTAACCATTCATGCAAATGCTTGTCCATTTCAAACCTTATTTTTCAATTCCTACTATTAGCTCACACACTCTCTCTATATATATCTTGTTCAAATATTCAGTTGTTAATAAAATACTTTTTATTCATCCACTCAAGTTCAAATGCATTTTCTAAAACTTGTAGTGGATGACACTTGGTATTACTACAGTTTTTTCAAATATTAATTAATTAAATTTGTCCTGTAATTTCTATTTGGGTGCCAAAGTAGCCAAATCCGTGGTCATGTCGCCAAGTTTGTCGCCAAGCTCTATTGTGCCGCTTAGTATTGTAATTCTGTCATATTTATATACATATTTATATTAATTGTAAATATTCAATAAAAACTAACTAAAAAAATTGACCAAAGTGGGAACTGACTTAATTTATATATAATATATAATATATTACTTGTTATAGATGATAGTCATTTTTTTACATCTATGGAAAACAAACTATATTTTATTGAATTTTATATATGTATAGATTAATTAGTAATAAATACCAAGTTAAAAGGAAAAATAGAATCGAAATTAAACCAAAGAAAATAAGAATCCGGCCTGGAGACTTTCTCAACAGTCACCCTCAGGCTGGGATTCAAAATAAGGGATTTTTTTCTGTGTGGAATCTTACTTTAGTCCCACAGTATTGACCCCTTGTGACACGAAAATCCCCTGAAATTAAGGCCTAAGAGATGCACCATTTTTTACAAAAAAGAAACAAAACAAATTAAAAGAATACTACCACCAATTAAGCACAAATACAATAACATGAAATAAACTATTTAAGAACTCTCATAACCAATTATGAAAACAAAAAGGAAAGAACATACCAGCTGCAGATAAAAAACTTTTACAAAAAGTGTCCCATCTTGTTCATTCTTGTTCCCCGCACCCTTATACTGTTTCTGCTTACACCATTCAAGGTAAAAATAATTGGAGGGTCTCAGCGTCATCTATTGAGTTAGTTAATATGCAACGGAAATGTCTATTTTTATTTTAGGCAAAGGATTAATCCCAAATCATCTTTTTTTTTAAATTAAAATATCAATTTTGCAGTAGTTTCTGGAAAATCCATTATTTGTTAAATTTTTAGTGAGATTATTTGTTGCTTCAACATAGGAAATTTTGTTATTACAAACTCTTTTAATCCTGTTGAATCGTGAGAAAATTATATATATATAATATGCAAAACTTATTGCAACACAAAATAAATTTTCATGCTCGATGCAAACGATCTTCAGTAACTTTATTGTAATTAATTTTTTTCAGTATTTATGCAATTTCAGTATTACGCAACGGTATTTTAGCAATTTAGAATAATATATATTCAGGAAGAATTTTTCTCTCCTTTCCTATCAATAAAGTGTTAATGCATGTTCAGTTGGTGGCAAAAATTCTAATTTAAATATTTTTAAATTTTATTTTCGGAATTAGTAAATAATATTTAATATTATATTTCCACTTTTTTTATCTATATACATGATAAGCAATTTTCTTAGCTGCAATGAAAATTAGTTGAAACGTGGCATTTGGAAAAATGCCAGCAAATGTTTGTAACTTGTTTATTTGGAGGAATTATTTCATTCGCTGAACATGAAAAAACGTTTTCATATCACATCCATTGAAATCATGAGAGATGTGAACTAACTTTTATAGAGAATCCTTTTGAAGTTGTTAACATTGTCATCAGCTTTTTATTTTTCTAGCTTAAGAAGAAAAATATTTTTTGAGTGCCCTATTTGATATTTTCTCTATAAATAAACTTAATTTAAATCATTTATTGAATTGCTTTATTTAGAGCACAGCGATTTCATCTGTTTTCTTTGTTCGAAATCGTACTTTATCGCGCTTTTCACGAAGAACATCAATAACTGGACTTTCCTAACTTTATTGGTTTAAGAATTTATCTTCAGAAAAACATATTCTCATGAATTTTTCGACAGTGTTCCACGGCTAGTTTGTTCATTTGGTTGGTGGACGTCTACTGCTTTTTTTTTATTAATATGATAAAAAAAGCATTATTGGGTCAGCTATCTAGGATAGTATACCAATATTATGTGTAATATTTCTGAAAATATATTATCATTTAAGAAATCAATAATTTTATCACGTTCATTTCATACAATTTTGTGTCGTTGACAATGGATACTTACGACATGTTTTTTTAAATAAGCAAAATGTTTCTGCTGATGCTAGTGCATCATCTTTTTTTTTTCATTTTTTTACATACAAAACAATGAATAAAATATAGGTCCCTCATGGGAAAAAAGGTCGTAAATTTGGGTGTGATGGATTTTAATGCATCAGTCCACTTGGATTAGTTTAATCTTTTTATTCTTGATTAACAAAGGATGAGAAGTGAGAATTCAATGATGAAGAAGGAATTTATATTACATGAAGATGGACAGTTGATGTGGTTCAAAGGATCTTTCCCACCTACGCGTGGTACACTGGGCATTTGCAGAGGAATTCTTCTATACGAAAATTCCAGTTTCAGCCTTTTATCAGAGTATCATGTCTTCTTGATTTCTGGTCGCACCCTTTTCGGCGGACGTCCGTCTCTCCCCAGTGAACTACGTACTCTGCCCTCCGGAACCTAGCTATTACCGGAAGAATGCAGAGCGCCATCTCGTGGAGTTAATTTACCACATAAATATATGCCTAAAATTGCATTGAAATTTGTTGGAAAGAAGGTTGGATTTAATATTACGGTATAATTATGAATTTTATATGATGAAATGAACTCTCGAAGAATTGGTTTGTATTTTAAGTGACTGTATTTCAATTGTTTGTAATTTTAGCTTTACCTATAGTACATTGAAGACCATATTTCAAAAGTTTTATGACGATTCCTTTTTTGTGCCCTTTCAAATCATTATTGATGGACATGATTTAAGATTGTCCGAAATGGTTCGTGATTGCTGGAATAATCAAGTAATTAGTTGGCATCTGTAGAATTCTCTTTAACTCTCGATTTCCTTGCCTAAATATGATGTTTTACTCTCAACTTTCTTGCATACAAATGCTGTTTTATTGGCGATTTCCTTACATTGATAATCTGTTCAGAAATAGAATAAGAAACAGGGTAGAATTCGTTGATGCAATGTAAAACTTTGATAAGAATAAGCATTAATAATGCACATTTTGCAATACTTACGGTTATCTCTCTGCCATGGGCAAGTCCTTAATTTATTTCATCGATCTCATTAAATATTGGTTAGTGTTCATTGCCAAACAGTTCACCAGAATTTCCTTATACACCAGTTTTATTTTAATCTTTGTTATAATCATAATCCGACTTTGTTATAATCATAAATGTACACGAGAGATTAAAGCTAAAGCAATTCTTGTAGATAACATGGTCTAACATATGAACGTTTTAGATTTTGGAGAACATATTTGGTTTATGGCCATTTGAAAAATGTTTAGAAGTGTAAAAAATGGTCTAATTGTTTTGTGTAGATTAAGTATACATTTGTTAATCTTCACTTGTTTCAGCTTCGATGAATGCATTTATAATTGTAATTATAGAAAAATGCGGTTTCGAAAGCCCCTCTGCCGATATATCTGAGATGGAAGCTTTAATGGATAGAGATGTACTTGTTTTTTAATCTATATAAATCGTTTACTAAGAACTATGGATAACTATTGGACTTGTCAATAGTTTGCACATGGTTTTCTAAGGACAGCTTATCATCATTATAATTAAGAAAATAAAAGTGTACTTTTAAAGCTGAATGAGTTATTAGGTACCCTCTAACTGCTCATGAATAAGCATGCCATGTTACATTTTCATGAACGGATACCTGAGCATACATACTTGAAAAGTCTTTTAATCCATACCAGAACGGTCCATAATAGAGCTATCGACCCATAGGGGGAAAAAACCGTAAGCAGATGGAAGCTTTCGAATTTTAATACAGGAGAATCTAACTCATTATTATTAACATTATTACAACACGTCAAAATGTTATTATATTTTATGTAAAGGCAAAAATGGCGAAATAATGGTTTAGCATATAAAATTCGCGCTTCTTATGAATAATATGAGGAAAATTATAGAGGAAATATGAGGAAAATTATAAGTTCATTGAAGTTTATGATCAAGTTACTGTAAAATGATTTTACTTTAAAAAAAAAGCTTATTTTTAAAAAGCCGCCATGCAATAATTTAAACTCTTCTCTCTCTCTCTCTTTTATTGCCACAGTAAATGAGCAGATCCTATATACATTTTAGTCGTTAGTTGAACTCGAAGATTTTAATACTTGATCTTTTCTTCATCTTTTATATTTTTCTAACCATTGTCACTATTGGCTTTTAAACAAATGTAGTTTTAACTTCTAACCTGGCGCAGTATAGTCAAGAAATGGCTCTTTCGCTAATAATTTACAAACTACAAGATGCTTGAAGTACCATTCAATCTCTTTATTGATTTTATCGAAGAGACCATTGAGAGAATAGTTAGACACATTATTCTGACCATTATGTGAAAAGTATTGGTACCATTGACAGTATTTGTCGATACCACCAATTATTTTCTCAATTATAATGTCCATAATTTACTTTTGTTATGATCAGCATTATCATATACTAATTTAAAATAAATACCTTTCAGGCCATATTATTGAGGAACGTTTAGAAAGGATTCGAAATTGAATGCTATTATAGAAGAGAGCCAAAATAGGAAAAAAAAACATTAATCAAATCCTTAAAAGTGTCCTTTTTCAACATGGAAGAAAGTTCAATTAAAAAATGCGAGGCTTAACCGCAATTATAACAAAATGTTCTTGGATTACAATAATTTTGTCTCATTAATTTTCATATGAATATTTATTGGTTCTTTTTCAATAACGTCAAGAGATAATTTTTACAAATCTGGAATGTCAGCATGAATATCTTAAAAAGAGCTTCGAGCAGCACAATTATCTGCATCATAAAATTGACAGCATAGTATTTCTATAACGATCAATTTCACAGAAATAAAAACAAATTCATTACATTTTTCCCTCTCATCAAGTTACCTAGATCCCTATAACTATTTAGAAGGACAATAGTTACCGTTCTTTATTTTGATATTGTATAATAGTACTATTTATTTTAAGAAAATTGTCGCTCATTTTCTTCTATATGTTCAAAAATAAATTCTATCGTCGAAAGGCTAGAATTAGCTGGATAATCATGAGTATAGGTAGACTAATCAGCATTTGCAATTATGGCGTTCCTTTTTCATGTATACTATGTTCAACATTAACATCCATTTCTTTATTTAATCGATAATAATAAATTCAATATCTTTACTTCGTTTTGTATGAAGCTGAGGATTAAGATTCCTTCGTATACTAAGTATACATCTCGTGTTGAATAAACTATATATTTTATCTCTATTTATCTCTAAAGATTACAGAATAATGGCTTGTTGATGACGTATATACTTCTTAACCATCTGCATTAGCAGATACTTCCATTAGTGCTGTAATGGCCTGTTTATCTTGATCGAAGCATGTTCTCCTTTTTTGGTTGTATGTACGTAGATGATTTTATGAATGTTACAGGCTTTATGAAACACAATATAGGTTTCAAACAAGATAAATTAAACTTCAAAATAATGAATCGTGCCAAACGTAAGCATCAAATTAAAAACAAATGAACTCTATATAACTGAAACCCGATCATATATGTAGGAGTGTGGTTGGGACAAAATGCCCATTCACTCCCATTTGGATCAGTGTCTAGCGTACTGGTTAAGAAAAAAAGTAACGTTTAAAGAAAGTCAGTTAATTTATTTAGAGTAAACAAAATTAACCGGATATTAACAACTAAGACAGGAAAGGTTAATTACATTAAAGATAGAAGTTAATATACTTAGATGGCACCAAAGGGCGAAGCCTAACAAAATGTGTGCACATAGCAAAACTATGTGCAGCCGTAGGGTAAGATTATTAAGCACTCATCGTTGCCGGAGACGAAGAACTCTCTCTCCTCTTTCTTCTTTCGAGCGAAATCCACTAAAGCTTTTTAGAAGCTCGCTTTTTACTAAAACTTGTGTCATGTGACTTAGCGCTTTCGATTAGTGGAACCCATGGTGCCATCTATTACAATAAAACTAAGATGAAACTGAGTGCGTTCGGTATAACAGTGGAATGGTAATGGGCACTAATTAAATCCCTACAACTTGGTCAGTCCTGATAGAACGATGATCTCATCATTGTTTACATACTGGTACTCAAAACTGACATTAAATTCCACTCGGCCTAACCGTTATAAAAAAAAATCTGAAATTCACTTTAAATACGTTGATTTTTAATAGAGAGGTGCATTACGCTAGTAGTAATAATTTGTTGAATACATAACTGGAAAAAAATTCTAAAATATAAATGCACTCTTTAAAGGAAAACACAGTTTACGTAATTGTCGAAAAAGAAGTTCACTGCAAAAGGAAAATATAATGAACGGAACATGAAAAACCTATCTGTATATTCATTGAAGCAAAATTATGTTAGATGAATATAAAAATATGCATGAAAGTGGATTGTATTACAGAATAAAATAGTTATTAACAATCGCCCCGATTTCTTTTTATTCAACTTGGTGAGTAATATTTCATCAAATCGGTACACGACGTGGTCAGATTAAGACCTTCATGGCCGCCTATTTTCTCAACTTCATATCTATGTCTCATTAGATCAATGAGCGCCTACTCTATTGGAACGACGAGAGTAGTGGACGTGTCAATTCGACAAACGTCGATCGCTTATTGAATAGATGAGCGCTTACTCTATTGGTTCAACGGCGACAGTAGCGGACATGCCAATTCGACAAACGTCGATCTCTTATTGAATCGATGAGCGCTTACTCTATTGGTTCAACGCCGACAATAGCGGACATGGCAATTCGATAAACATCGATTTCTTCTCAATCGATGAGCTTTTACTCTATTGGATCAACGATGAGAGTAGCGGACATGCCAATTCGACGATGTGACCTAAAAGCTCTAACTCTCTTCTGTAGATATTGACATTTTGGAAATTTGATTCGTAAGCCATATTTGGATGCTACTTCAAATACTTTCTTTAATTTTTCGAGCCCTTCAATTTCGATCCATTTATAGATACACTTATATCCAATTAACTCAATAAGTAGACAAATACGTCAACACAAAGAATGCTAATTGAAGGGGGCAGGAAACACTTAAAAGCTAATAATAAAAAATGTAGAGAAATACGCAGCACAAAGAAAGCTAATTAAAGGGGGGGGGCGAACAACTTCTTCATCATAATCTCCAATTTTAAATCGTATCTTTAATTTTGGGTTTCGCCAAGTCGGTTTCAACGGTTACGCCGATTTGTTTCGCAATTAATTAAATCTTCTTTCTTACCACAAACAAAATAAAAAAAAATCTTTCGTTAATATTTATTCATGTAGCCATGAAAAATTATTTGAATATCCGTTAACAGTTTCTTTCAACACCATACATATGTTATACTTTCGTTTCTAATGTTTACCGGAATGAATAAATACTCGTATAAAAATAAAGCATAGGATAATATACACAAATAATAAGAAACATATTTAATACAAATGGGAACTGTTGATAAGAATAGTTGTTCGTGCAATCCTCCGGCGCACCACTCTAGGTCATTGTCTAGTCGTTGACTCGATAATCCCCCCCCCCCCCCCCTTTTAATATCACATAATAGAAAGACGGAATAGTGCATACAAATTTTCAAGAAGCAAGTTAAATTCAGAACACAAAACAGAAAAAATATTTTTTAAATAAAATAAAAATAATAACTTTCAATTATTCAACAGTTTGCTTAAAATTAATTTCCCTACGTTTATTACAGAATAGACTCTACTAAAGGCAAAACGAAAATGAAATCTGTTACTGTATATAAAACACATACATATTCATGAAGTTCAAATTTTTATAAACAATTATCAATGGATTTAAATGAATAAAAAAAGAACCGCAGAATGTCTATAGGTTATTTGCAGATTATCGATTCAATTCTGGAACGTAGTCAGAATATTTTAGAAGTACTTACGCGAATCTTACTGTACGCGAAGGCACAACGTTTTATATTTTATACTCGAAAGTCACACTTATTTTCTATGTTTCGATAATTTTTCCTCTGATGATGCTTTCGAGATACGGGAGCACACATTCTTCCGTTGTACAGGTGTGAACCCTTCCGTTGACGCTGTATACTCATTTGTCGAGAAGACTGGATGCCAGAGTTTTCTTTAGCTATGTTTACAATTGACGGAGCCTCAACTACTGATGCGATTCTTTTCTTGCTTCGGCGCATTTCTTTTGATGATCCGGTTGTTGTCTCCTTGCCTTCGATGATTCGTTTTTTTTCTGCTTTCCCCCGAGAACAAGGTTGTTCGTCCAATGAGTTTTACGTTAACTACAAATGAATTACTAAAGGAAAATTTTTAACTTCTATTTTTAAGCTACTTTTGAAACAGAAAAAGCCTAAAATTTCAAACCGGAAAAAATTAATTAAATTTCAAATTCAAAACCTCGGAGCCGTGCTCCCAAGTTTGTAGGACTGGATTGGACAAAATGCCCATTCACTCCCATTTCGATCAGTATCTAGGGTACTGATTAAGAAAAGAAGTTACTTTTAAAGAAAAGCAGTTGATTTATTTACAGTAAACAATATATAATAATGCGTTATTTTCCGCATTGTATTTGGTAATCGCTAAATTTTATGTGTGCGGCTGGTTTTCAATTTAGCTGGTTGGAAAGTTTTAATAAAAATGCGTTTAATCCTTACGATTAATTTTTTTTAAAGTTTTTAACTGATCACTACTCAAATGTTTAATTTCAAGATTAGCAAGAATTTGGAATGATTTACATTCTTTGGTAGCGGTCGGTAATGTTTCAGCATGACCGAATTCTTTTCCCTTCTTCAAAAATGACACAAAGTTAGAACAAGCTATGTAATGTATTTTGATGAATGTGCTTTATCGAACCATCGGGCAGTTTGACTAAAAAAAGAATGGGTATTACGTTTCTCAATGAGGGTTGCATCTGACAAATAACTTATTAGTCGAATCTGGTATCAGCCTTTTCAAGTTTTGATTGCAGATCTTTCAAATATTTGGAAACGGAAGTGCTATTTAATGGTTCATTGTTATTTTTTCCAGTCCAAGTAGATTTTATGATTGACCAAAAAACTTGTTGCGGTTGTCTACCATACAATAATTGAAATGGAGATACATCAGTGGTTCAATGGGATATTTCTCTGAAAGCGTATAGCACATCATGTATTTGTAAGTGCCATACTATACCTTCTGGCCTAACTATATTATGCAGCATGTGTTTGAAGGTTCTATTAAACCTTTCCACCAACCCATTTGATTGTGTATATCCTGGGGTAGAGAAACTTGAAAACTCTCTACATGCTTTTCGAACTCTTTTATCAGTTCGGCTATAAAATTCGTCCCGTTACCCACAGGTATTCCGAATGTTTTCGGAACACCTGTCCTTGAAAATGTAATTAAAAAAGCTTCACATGTTACCTTTGCACTGAGGCTAGTCAAAGGTATGGCTTCGCCCTATCTGATATGCTGTTCAATCAGGCAAAATATGTATTTATGCCCTTTCGCACATTTAGGATCAATCGGACCTATCAGATCTATATTCACTACCCTAAATGGTAATTCAGACCTGACACCAGGTGTAATTGGTGTTCTGTCACTAGTTTTAACTATTTGAGTGAGTGAATACTCCTTACACAAGTCGCAAAATTTTTTCACATCAATCTTCATACCTTTCCAGAAGAATGTGTACTTGATTTGTTCTGTATTGTAGAGTCTCTTTAGGATCCATATGACAACTAAACATGGAGGTATGAGCAAGTTTCAGTACCTCATTTCGTCTGCATTTTGGAATTGCAAGTTGCCCAATATTCTCCCCGAGTATTTTTTTTCTCTGTAAAATAGACAAACGTCTAACTCATAGTAGTTTTCTTTGTCTTCTTTAGCATGCTTCCAAGTCATTGCTAACTTGGCACACTGCTTCTTCTCAGAGATAAGAGTATTAGCCACCATGTTTCCCTTATCTGTCTCAGTGATTACTTTTTCGCTATTAGTATCAACTCCCATTTCATATCCGCATGAAATAATTTCCCGTTGAGATTCCTCAAAGATAATGTTATCTTGTGCTTTCTCCTGCAGATCTCCAAATGAAACATCGGTTCCATCACAATTTCCTGAGTCGCCTCTCAGGTCCTCTGAGTTCTGAGCCAGTGCATTTCCTTTACTCCGGGCCCCTCCCAACATGTTTAGAGCATCCGATGGAAGTAACACATCCTCCACCAAAACATGTGCTAAAGCACGTAAAACTTGATGATGCACCCCATTAACCTGGCCACTAGTAGCAAGACTTAAGGGAGGATACAACAAAGGACATTTAACCGCTGTGCCAAAAATACCCTTCAAGTATATTGTAGAAGCTACTTCGATTGAAATTTCAGGAACTAAGTCCCTTTTAACGGCTTTCACTTCCGTACCAGAGCCTATCAATGCTTCAGCTAGTTTCACAGCCACGCTGATAGATGCCTTTTCCAGCTTACTGAGTTTGTCTACAATAGCCTACCTTGGAATAACTTACGTACCTAGCAAATCTACCCAGCCGCTACTGTATCAGTGGTTACTTTCTCGCCCTTAGTGTCAACTCTCACTTCATTCCCGCAAGAAGTAATTTCCCCTTGAGATTCCTCAAAGATAATGTTATCCAGTGCTTTCCCCTGCATGTTTTTTTATTCTGATTCTGCCCCCTCTGCAGAAACATTATTTATATTAATCTTTTTTTTTTAATCTGCTCCCTTTATTTTCGGATAATACCACTGCTGCCAATAATGTAAAATACCCTCTTCGAGTGGGATTTCTTTAGTGTGAGTAGTGATCACTTCAAAATTTAGTCCAAATTTTTATTCACATTTTCGATACGGGACACAGCACAAAAGTAAAACATAAAATACGAAAAAACAAAAACACTCTTTAACAGATCACCATTCTCGTCTTAGGTTCCAACCGTCCTCTCTTCCCTCGCGTTCACCCTCTCCCCTCACCGTTAGGAAAGCAGGATTGCCAAATTCGCGTGCCTTGCAGTCTTTAATATTTTTTTATGTTAAGTTAAAACTTTTAAATTATAATGTAATTTATATTCTTAAATAATCTTCAAAATTAAGGATTTAGATTTGAAATTCTGTCATAAAGAGTATTATTAATTACTAGAGAAGTATGATTTTTAGCTTCTACAGTTGAGGATGATAATAGACTCAGAAAAATTACTAGCCCTACGATAGTTTCCATTTTTTAAAACATTTACTCCATTGGCTCCGTTGTTTTGATATAGTCAATTATAGCACCAATTTTTTTAAATCAAAATAAATAGTCAATTGTTAAAAGGAATCCACGAAATTTTTCCACGGACCTCTAACTTTGTTTATAGACAATTTTTCAGTTATATGAATTTCATTTTCCCGTTTTTTTTCTAATTAGTTATACCAGATTTTTCTTTAAAAAATAAGGCGGAATTTGGAAGCATCGGAAGCAATAAAAGTCATCCTGATTAAAGACAGACAAAGAAGGAACGATAAAACAGCAAAGACTTACTTAACAATATCTTGCAAAAATGAAGAGAAAAATGTTAAGAATATCATGGGAAAAATTTCCTTTACAGAAAGCTAACGAATTTTTTCTTGCTTCGGAATTTCGGAAATTTCTTGATGAAAGGCATCCTACTCTATGCTAACACATTGCGTAGGGCGCTCTGCGCACTCAACGCGTTCTCTGAGTCCGCATATTTTTAAAAGCTCTAGAAGCATGCTTGGCAAGCAATAGGATGCATGTATGCACATTTTAAATTTGCATTTGGTATTATATTTACTGAACATATTCTTAAATATTACTATATATTTTATGCATCTATTTATTATATAAAATTTTTTAAATTTTAGAAAGCTGTTTTCTTGCAAATTAAAACATGAACTTTGAAATAAAATGTAAAATAATGAAACACTTCATGAAGTTAGGCAGACGATCGGCACAGATTTACCTACGTACTGGCTATACTGACCGATTGTTTCCACATGCTTGGAATGTCGACATTCAGTAATTTTGCTAATAATTTGTCATAAGAATACATAAGGCTTCGTCACCCTGGTAACGTAACAAAAGTATTTGCCTCTGGATGGCTATGCTTCGATTCAGCTGAAAAAGCATGAAAATGAGATATATCGTGACCCTGAAACAACGTTCGACCTGCTAAAAACGAGAAATCTCGTGAACCATATGCCATGTGTTAACTGTGACCCCAAAGCTTTTCTCTGAATATCATTCTTACTCAGAACGGCATTCTTCAGGATTATTCAAAATACTACGAATCCAGTCATCCATGTTAAAGTCATACACAAAATTAGCACAAGGCGCGCAGTTTTTGGGAGCTCCGTCATTCCCTCAATGCATTAAAAAATTTTATACAAGTGTGAATCATTCCGAAGAATAATAAATTCTGATTTCGAAAATGCTGAAAACTACGTTTTCTCGAACCTCTCATATATGGTGTGTGCTCTCTAAATATATACAAAGTACCATTTATCTTTTAACTGTTCGTCTCTAAGGTTTCGATCTATTGCCCGAGCATAGTTTACCTTGTATTGATTGATTATTCATAATCCAAACATATTTCGTTTTTCTTATTGTTCATTCGCGAACATTACTTAATATGTAGTACTAATTTTAAAATATTTCAAGAATCAATACAATAACTATTTTTTTCGTTTCAAAGAACTAAAATAACAACTTTCTATTCTTTATTTAAGATCTAGTTGTTAAATAGTTGTGGGATAAAAAATTTTTGTTTGTATGTAAAATGCTAAATGCAACTACTATTAGAAAATAACAAATTTATTTAGAAAATTATCTAAATAAATATATTATTTTAAAAAAAATTTAATTCATAGAATAAGATTTATCAAATCAGAAATTTTGAGAACAAAAAGCAAATTTTTTTTAAAATTTGACATTTTTTTTTCTGTTTTTGAATTCTGACTGGTTTAAAAAGCACTCATAGGAATTTTTGGAGGGCTCTGTTTTTTCAACAATGTCGAATTTCTCAAAATATGATGCAAATAGGAATCTGAAATGTTCATAAACTATTTCCTTCTATATAACACGCATTTAACGGAATTCCGAAGATTTCGTTCAAATTAAAATAAATAATATATTTTTCAAATTTCCAATTTTTGGAAAAAATTATTCCTGTTTTAATTAAGCTATTAACCCTATTAGGACAAAATACCCAACAACATTATTATGATAACTTCACGATATTGTCCGATATTTAGAATATTAAAAAACATCCTGGAAATATCGGACATTATCTTGTGTTAATAGGGATAACTATCGACACCTCCTTCTATAGGTTTCTTTAATACCTACACTGTTTAATTTAATATTTTTTTCTCAAATTAACATCTTTTTATTTAAATGCGAAAAACTGATGTTAAAACTTCTGTCTCTTCTCCCTTTATCCAGTACCATATTTTAGTACAAACTGTGAGGCCAGTTTTCGATATCCATTCTAACAGTTTAAGTCAAGAAAATTGTTCTTATGCATTTTATCCCTGTCTAAATAAAATTCGATTTGAATAATAGATGAATCATGTCTAAAACATCATAATGCTGCAATACCTGTTCGGGCCAAGATGCTCGAATTTTCTTTACATTTCTTTTTTATTAGAAAGAAAAACTCTTTCAAGATAATAGTTTTTTAGTTAACGAATTCATTCGTATTTTTTCGATTTTTTATTGATTCGGATTTTAATAAACCTCATTTTTATGTCGACGTGTTTATTTTATTTTTTGAGTGTTACGCTATGCGGAGTGATTACTGGCAATGTATATGAAATGTCAGCATTCTTTAGAATGTTTCCTTATTTTATAAAATACCAACAGTTTTTAAAATATAAGAAGTATGAAAACTGTTGTAAGCGTTGTACACAATATTAAAATATTCTTAGCTTTTATGATTCCATATCTTTGGATATGTCATCAACTTTTCTCTCCCCTTCCCTTACAGTGTTTTTTTTTTCGAATGATTCCTCACTATAAAACTTAATAGCTGTTCATTCTATGCAAACCACAACAGTTCTACTAGCTGACAATTAAATATATTTCACTAATTTTATTCATTTATTAATTTCACCTTTTTGCGATCGAATTGACCAATAAGAATGATTTATATCTATTATGTTATTAAAATTTGAAATTCTATCTAATTGTATAATTCCATCTAGCCAATCTTTCGTATGACTTTGTCAAGTTAAAATTTAATTTTTTAGGTCAGTAACTTCAAAGTAAGATTTTCAATTCCGCTTTTATTTCGTAATACATGCGTTATTTAAATCGCATTTTAATTTGTAGTATCCGTTAAATTCGTATATTTGTGCTTTTTCAAATAACAAAGTAAATTTAAATAAATGTTTTCCACATTAATAGTTAAACATTTTGGAAAGCCAAAATTCTGAGCTACGAAGTTGGTCGCCAAATGTAACTATTAATAGGCTTTTTTTCATTGAATATTGCACCAAAACATATAACTCTAATTACAGAATTCTGTAAATAAATTGGTAATGGTTTGGTATAATATATAATTGGTATAATTTGGTATATATAATTGGTATTTGTTTTCTGTAATAAATTACATAGAAGCACATTGTGGAAATTCGTTACAAAATTGTTTTTTAAATCAAAGTTTTAGGCGACCTCCACACTATAAGTGACGTTCTTTTACATTCATTTGTGCTTGCACAATTTCAACATTCCGTGGCAGATGAAAAATAAAATTTCGACAACTGTTGGTATCAAAGAGGTGCCGAGTATATTGTATTTGATATGGATCAATGTTTTAGTTAGATGATGCATTTGGTGTGGCTTGAAGAATGCAGATGCTACCTTGAAAAATCGAAATCTGGAGAATGTCGACACTCGCCGCCGGTGAATCTCAACATATAGCAAATACCTCGGTGAAAGACTGAATATTTTATTATATTCTTATATATTCGGACTATCACCGGTGTATGATAATGACCATGAATTAATGGTGAATGTTGAAAAAAATATAATTAATAAATTATACTTTATATTATATAATTAATTATATAATTATTAATTAATTATTATATAATTAATAAATCATACTTTATTAATAAAACATATTATGAATGATCTAGGTAAAAATAGGAGAAAGCTATAGTAATTAAACTTAAAAACTTGAATACTATAGTTTTAACTTAATTATGTGATTGACAACAATTTAAAAATTTAAGCTGTTATGGCACTTTCAATTGCTCAAGAGTTCCTTGCTTATACAATTGCATTTCATGAATCGATTCTTTTTGCAATGACAGTGTTTATAGCCTTACAATCCACTTCTGGAAATATCTGCAGCGGCATAATTCGGCAACATTTCTTGAGAAGAAATCTCATTTATGGAAAGTAACTTTTCTTTACAAATTACATACTGATTACGGGTATAAAGCTGCTTGAGGGTATCATTTTTGTTTGCTAATTTATAAAAGTAGTATAATTGATTCATTTCCGCTGTGAACCCAATAACACTGCATTTCAAGGTAAAACAAATGCGCGATAGTACTTTGGGAAGTTTGTTTTTCGTAGTGAACTATCGTTTGTTGAACGACAGTTATTTATAATGATAAATAGCCTCGGTGTCGAAACGACACTAGGGGACGTTCTAGGTATATTTAGTTGTAAAATCTTTCCTAATTAACGTAGAACCACAAAACTTTTTCTCTGTAATGAGTATGGAAAATTATTAAAACTCACAAAAATTTTTCAAATTCCCTGCAGAAAGTAAAACAAACTAAATAGGTGCCGGTGTCCAATCGACACCGACGGACATTCTAGTGTTAATGAAATGTTTGTGTTTGGTAATATGAATGTAGATACAACATTTAAGAAAATAAACGCTTGTTCATCTGTTTTGAAACACCTTGTATAAATATTTGCTTACTCAACGATGTGAATGCTAACTATAAAAAGCGTCTAAATCATTATCTGAGAGGAAAGAGCAGAAATTATTACTGACTACTAAGACCAAACCATATAATAAAATATTAATCCTCGCTTTGTAGCAAAATATGATTTCTATCTATAAAACATCACTTTAGGAGTAAATGACTTACTGTTTCACTATGAATTAATATTTAGCATTAATCCCTGAATTGAATATCCATATATTTATTTCTTAGTTTTGAAATTCGATTCAAATGGCGTTACACCATCACAGTGCAGTACATAAAGGAGTTAGTGCTAATCTTTATGTCTGTTTACCAATTATCTGTTTATCTCAGAGACCAATTATCTACTTAGCTCATCGATACAACACCGGATGCTTTAGTGAATAAAGGTGTTTTCCTTTCCCCTGAAGTAGATAATAATAGTGTAAAGGCTTATTAGTATTTACTTAGAGATATTTTCTGATTATAATGTGTAAGAAATATTCATTAGTAGTTTTGTAAAGTGTATAACATTATATTGAAGTTTTTATTTGTTCATTTAGTGAATAGGTAAATACTTGATATAAATAACATTTTACAGGAATTTGAATTATTTCTTTAGCTTTGAATTTTATTTTCGAATGGATTATAGTTTGCTAAATTGGTTTAACATTTCATTTTATCCAGCAGAATGGAATAATGACTTTTACAAAATCATCAAATTGAAAAAATATAAAAATTAAACGAAAAAAATACTGGCACTATAAATTGTATATCTCCATTTGATTCTACTCGAACAATTTACCTCTGCGTTTTTTTCTTTTTGCTAATGTATTTTTTAAAAAAATTCTAAAATTATAGAAAGGGGCAAAAATTTATATAATAAGTATCAAATAACGACGTTTATTTACACGAATTTACAGACGGCAAAACAACCGAGTGATACACAAGCAATACGCAGCAGCATACATAGAACAAACAGCAGCCCATAAATTATAATCAGCAGCTAACAACAACCACAGCACACAAAGGCCCAGGCAGAACTTACAGGAGGAGGGAATCTACGTACTACTCTCTACTGTCTCTCCAAACGCATGCAATTCTCTACGGTCTCCTCGCTTTAGCTGTTCTAACTGCCGACTCACTACTACATGATTGGGTACTCCTCACATGACTCAGTGCTGCTTCTACAATAAACCCCAAGATTCGGTTGACAGCTCAATCCACCAATCGCTTGAGTTCCACTGAATGCTTGCGCTTCGCTGGATTGATTCAACTAATTCGCTGTTGACTCGCTATGTGGCTCATTACTACTCCTCAACTATCTTCGGCTTGGGCTGCCGACATTTTATAATTTACGGAGAAGGGCATAAAAGGTTCTCGAACAATCAAATATATCTTATTGTTTCTATCGCCAAAATTCTTGGAAGATTCTAATATCATCCATTTTGTTGTCAAATAGTTGGCTACTTTGTTGCCAAGCCTGAGGGTTACTGAGCTGGCATCCGATTAGTATCCAATAGAGCTGATCGTAAACCGGTCTTTTTTACGATGGAACTAACTGTTCTGGGAAGAGACATTACAGATTCGTAACAATATTTATTAAGAGAAAGCGGCTACTCTTTTAACTCAGTCAAATGTTTTGTTTTCATTTTTTCTAAAATAATAGAAAAAGGCAAACAAAATGTACTGAGTTTAATTGTTAGTTTTGCTTTGAATGGCACAAAAATCCGATTTCATTATACTATAGCAATTAATTTAAGAGCAAAAAAAAACTATTAGGGAAAAGTTAATATTTTTTAAAGTTATAGTTGATATAAATACTTTCGAAATGTAATTACATTATTTATTTAAAGACAAATAATCACCATAATTACGCAAGGTTTTGTATTTGAATTTAATTTTCAATAACATTTGATTAGACATCAGTCTTTTGCAGTAAAACCAAGAATCAATAAAATTTTAAAATTGATAAAAGGTCGGCTGTTTTTTTGTGTTTATAATTTTTTCATTTGTTAAGAAATTTTACTTAATTTAATAATTAAATAATCTTACTTATTTAATATTTTTAAGAAGTTTTACTGTTAAATAACTGAAGTAATTTCTATATCTACCTATGAAAGAAAATAAGTATACTATACTTGATAATGATAATTTTGATAAACATTGAAAACAGTACTGATTAATGAATGGTTAAACTTATTGATTAAACTTAAGTGATAATCATTTTTTTATATCTAACGAATTCCATTTGATAACAGAAATTTCTCAAATATACGTATAATTGAAAGAATAAAATATTTCAAAAACTTCCAAATTTATCACTGTTTCTAGTTTATTTTCATTTTTTTCTTTCTGGCAAAGAACTTGAAATAAAGTTATAATGACATAACAAAGTCATGAGTTTGATGACTAATGATTATCAAGGGAGTATTTTTCAGCTGTTTTATCGATTCCGCTTCGCTGCTCTTCGATACACGAAGTACTTTTAGATACATATCTAACAAAAATAAGATGGTATAGATTTTTATATTTGTTTTAACGCTTTTTTAATGAAAAATATATAATGAATAGTTCGGTTCTTAAGATATAAATATTGCTTTTTATTATTTTGTTTTTTTTCTATTTATGTTGCCATCGTTTAATAATTAAATAGATTCAGAGACGACTCTTTTAGTTGTGGAATTATCTTTCATGCATTTTATTGTCATACTGATATGGAAATATTTCTAATAGAAAAATTGCCACATTTTATAATGAAAATATTGACTTAATTGAAGTATGTTTACAGGTGGAGTAAATGTATGCCTGAATAAAATGAAAGATAACGCTGTGTTATGGATCTTTACCTCCTAGTAATGCATCTGCTATGCACTACTTGGATAGTGGATATATTTAAAATTATTTTTTTCACGTACTAAGTTGTAAAAGGTCAAAATTACAATTACCAAATTGGCAATAATATTTTTATGTCTATTTTTTAAACGAGAACATAATATTAAATTTTGGAGTGCATATTGTGATTATTCTTATTCTGTTTTAGGAGTAATGGAGAAAATCGCTAATATGTGCATGAAAAAATCAATTTTATAAAACGGTCACTGAGCATTCGTGTGGACCTTCATGTGGTTAATAAGACAAGGTTTAATTTAGTCGTATTGGATTTACATAATGTTTCAAAATTATACGCGACATATTTGAGGACTGACTTCATAACGACTCTATTTAGTTAACGTTGTTACCACCTGAGCATGAAACCTTACTCTCCAAATATTTGCACCGAAGAATTTCATAACACTGTTTGGTTAAAGATGATATCTTCTGAACATTATCATATCGTCTACTCTCAAAATAATTGCACCGCATTAGAAGCAGGCTGTTTTGCATTCGCCGGTACCCATAAGGATCTCATAAAAAATCTTGAATATAATATTAAATTATGGGTATTAAATTAGACTGAAAAGTATCAATCCATCTCTTTATTTTTCTTAGGAAAAACTAATTTTTAAGCAACTGCTGCCAACTCAGCAATTAAATTTTTAGATGCATTTGTCGTTCCCAACACCCTCCCCATCCTGGTCAACATCGAAGGAGATGATCAACATCAAGGCGGGTTAGTTTTCGCCAATTAATTCTCAGTTAGAACGATTCTAAATTTCCGTTTGTCCCTGATGTAGATCTATCACTCTGACCTTCTTTCACATGTGCCAAAGTCGGACGTCTTCTTTCAGGAGCACGATATCACTAACTCGGACGGTAACGAGAATGTACTGGTTCTGAACTTGAAGTTGAAGTAAATATACTTTGATCGCAGTTGAAGTAAATATTCTTTTGACTATTTTTTTCCAAAAAAATTCAAGTAAGTCCTGCTGATGCTTGTAGACTCTCTTAAGCCTTGTGCCATTATCCGGGCTAGATGGAATGGTTGTTAGTTTTAGTCCTGTCAAGAAATGAACTGCTGCTAAGAACTAACTGTCCGCTGTCGTCTTTTCCCTCTTCGTAGACTAATGGACGGCTATTCAGAATGGCTTCTATTCCAATGAGGACAGGGGACTAATTTTCCTCGTCTAAAAATATTTGTCTAAGTACCTTTCGCAGACAGTGTTTGGTAATTAATATCGGGTGTTCCCACCAGCTTTCTCCACCATGTCGCTTATGGGGTGAAAAATTCCCTAGTTATACCATTTTGTGCGTACTATTGTTGAATTTTAGCCGATGACAGGATCAGATCCTTATTTACTGCATGAAAGGTTGTAGCAGTGCAGATTGTGTGTGGCAGTCCTCTGCGGCCAACAAATTATTGTAGTGCCAAGACAAATTTGTTAGTGGTAAGACCTGACACGAGTTCAATGTATAATGCACATGTTGTTTGTTGCACAAGTAAATAGTGCTATGTAAGTTGTGTCGTTACCGGGTTTCTGCACATAATGCTAATTTGCGGGTATTAAATTAGACTGAAAGGTATCGACCCATGTCTTTATTTGTCCCAAATAATAATAATAATAATTTTTAACTACAATCTGGGCGACTGAAATATTAGATATAGTCACATTCCCTTTATATAAACTGGCCTTTGACACATAATTGTCCCATCTTGCTATGGAAATTCTTCAACTAGAACATCGTGGCATACGAGAATCAAGACTTTGAGAACTGATCGCATAGAAAAGGTGTTGAATACATTATATTTGCTATTGATCAATGTTTTTTAGTATGAAATATTTGATGTGACTTGGAAAATATATGCAACTTAAATGTCATTTTCAATGTCCGGAACTTCTCAGAAATTATAGTTATGTCCGTGATTGTCCTTGATTAAAAGAGCATTCTATAATATTACAAATTAATTTGAGAAAATATTAGTCCTTAAGTGATGTCTTAATATAAACATATTCTTAATAAATCGTCCGAGAAGAAAGATTCCGAATCTTATCAATATCATCTCCTTCTTTGGAGCATGATTACTTAACTGTACAGACATCACTTTTGAGACTATAATTTGCGCCATTTTGAAATTTAATAAGAGAAAGTGTATTTGTAAATTATTTTTGTTCATAGCTTGTTTGTCATCATTTATAGCATTTTAAAGTTAAAAAACTGGTGTATAATAACGATAAAATTATAATCAATATTCTACAGAAAAATGAAGCAAAGATGTTCATTAATGAAATTCAGCACATCGTATTATATGATACTGATTTATGATTTTGCCTTAAGCTATTTAGTTTTTTTAAATTACACATAATACAAAATTCAATTAACAATGTACATTATTCATAGATTAAAAATATTTTATTTTCTTACTCTTAAAAATAATTTTTGAAAATACTTAAATAGAAAATAAAATTGTCGACATTAACAGTTTAATTTTTTGAACTTATTTTGATTAATTATTATCTTATGCTCATTAATTGTTGTTTCATAAAAATGGTTATTCATTTAATTTTAACGAAGATAATAATTAATCTGCTTTGTTATTGAGAATCTGAGTCGGAAGAAATTTTAATTTCTGAATTCTGAGCATGGGCGTATGAAAAGGGGAAGGTTCAAATATAAGACAAGATGAGGCGACAGTGTAATCATTTTGTCTCGAAAAAAAAATGTAACTTTTGTTTTATGTAGACTGGAGTCAGAAAATACCTCAGGAGTTTCAAGAATAAAGAATTAAAACAGAAGCATACGTCCACGACACATCTTTCTCAAAGAGACGAAAAAGGGTTTTCTTTCTTATATTTGAAACCTTTTATCCGTTCCATTATATGTCTGAATTATTTTCTGTTCGAAGAATCGTACCTATTGATCATAATTTACTGGTCTGTCTTATTTTAAAGTTATTTTAGGTATGTGTATATATATATATATATATATATATATATATATATATATATATATATATAT
>JAPMOR010064706.1:18389-87915 GCA_026543865.1 Argiope aurantia | reverse complement strand
TATATATATATATATATATATATATATATATATATATATATATATATTACTAAACATTTTGATGTTTATTGATGGGATTCATATTATCTACAATTTTATTGAAATTATCATAACTAATTGAAATTAAATATTTTGAAATAATTGTCTGTCGGAATTTTCGGAGGTTTTAGAAAATTGTAGGAAGTACATTCAGAATAAACTGAATATGTCTAATGCCTACGGAATTAAATGATTTAAATATACTCTTATTTATAACTAATTACTAATAAAAACCAAAAGGAGAAATTAGAATCAAAATTGAACCAAATAAAATAAGAATCCCGCCTGAAGACTTTCTCAAGGGTCATTCTCAGTCAGGTATTCAAAATAAGGGATTTTTTTCGGTGATGAATCTGACCTTTGTCCAACAGTATTGGCCCCTCGTGACCCGAAAATCCCCTGAAATTAAGGCCTAAGGGATACATCATTTTTTACAGAAATGAAACAGAACAAAAAATTATAAAAAATACGACCACTAATTAAGCAAAAAATACAATAACATAAAATAGACTAAAAGAACTCGCATAACCAAATATTAAATAAAAAAGGAAAGAACATACCAGCAGCAGGTAAAATGTTTTCAAAAAGTGTCCTATCTTGTTCATTCTTTCTCCCCGCGTCTTATACGGTTCCTGCTTACTCCTTTCAAGATAATAAATAATTGGAGGGTCTTACCGCCATCTATTGAGTTAATTAATATGCAACGGAAAGTTTATTTTTATTTTAGGCAGAGGATTAATACCAAATCATCTCTTTTTTAAAATTAAAATATCAATATTGCATTAGTTTCTGGGAAATTCATTATTAATTAAATTTTTAATGAGATTATTTGTTGCTTAAATATAGGAAATTTTGTTATTACAAACTCTTTTTATCCTGTTAAATTGTGAGAAAATTAAATTTTTGAAAATGTTAGTGTTTAGATTAGAATGGTAATTACAAAGATTCGTTATTTTAAAGTTGAATTCATCCTTTTTGTCGTAGATACCAATTATTGTTTTATCATTAGCAATTTCGATTTTTAAATCCTGAACGGTAGCCTCAAGTTGATTTTTATTTGTTTCTGTTAGAATTAAATCTTTTGGATAGTAATTAGTCACAATATTGGTATCATCTAAGTGTATCAAAAGTAAGTCATCAATATTCCTCTAACCATTTATTAAATTATGTTATATTATTTTTTCTCTTAGTAATGTAGGAAGATATTGGCTAAAGCACTTGTGAAAGCTGTTCCCATTGGAATTCCATTTACTTGTTTATAAAAATTAATTCCATTAAAAAGTAATTTTCGATAATATTAAAATTACATAATTTTAACCATTTATTTTTACTATTAACACCTTCATTCAAATATTCGTCATATATAAAAGTACAGACATTTATTCATTTTTCATGAGGCAGATTGGAGTATAAATGTTCGAAATCATAAGTATTAAGTTTATTAATGTTGCTATCTTTAAGAAAATCCAAAACTTCTTTGTTATTATTAATTATAATTTTATCTTGATCTTTGATTTTGCCCAGGATAATTTTTAAGTATTTAAAGAAATGTTTACTCCTAAAGTAATTATAACTGCCAGTGCTACAAGTCAAAAATCTGAATTTTAATTTTGTTTTTTTATGAAATTTAACTGTTGGGAACAAATAAGGATAGTTTAGAGAACAAATCTTAATTATTTATTTTATTTTTTTGCGAAAATCTAATTACTCTTAATTATAAGCTATTTAAGGTTCTTTTACTAAGATGTTTCTATCCCTTTTATTTTCTCGTATCCATAGTATAAAGAAAATATAGTCAAAAAATTCGAATTTGAAATTTCGGCGAATCTCAGAGGTTTAGAACTTTCTGAATTCGAAACTTTAAAAAATGCCCCTCCGTCTGTCTGTACCAAAAGTAATTCAATAACACTTTGAGCTAGGTATACGGTCTTTGCACTAAATCTGTAGATTTCTATCTAATTTTGCGTAAAATTTGTTCAGACGGAGTCCGTCTGTCCATCTGTTTGAATATGAATTATCACTAATTACAAAACGAAGGAATCTCTCTAGAAAGACAAAATTCGATGCACCGAGTCGGCATCAATAGTGTAGACACCTTTCAAATTTTGAGCCAAATCCAGCCACAGGTTGACTGTGTGTAGGTCCGTGCTTTCAGAAACAAGTAAACGCAATAGATCAGAAATGCAATGACTTAAATATAACAAATTCGGTATAGGATTTTGGGATTACAAATGCATTCTGAGCCAAAGTTTTGTTTAAGTATGTCCAAAAAATGTGCTTAAAGCACAAATTCGATTTTTGGATGCTATTAACGCATGCTGGGGATTAATCGCCAAATAATTCTTCAAAGATCAAACGATTGGTTTTGTATAAATAAAATTCTCGTCAAAAGGTTATATTTCATAACTATTGTAAGCCGATGCCATGTAAGGCTTCTCTGGCATGATAAGCTTATTGGAGAGTCTACGAGAAAGTTTTGGGGAGACCACTCCCGCTTGTTTATATGATCTGCAGCCAACATTCTATTGTGCATATGCATAGAAAGTCGCTTGTATAAAGCATCTTTCAAGCAAAAAAGAAATACAACTTAGCAAATATTCTTTGAATGTATGCGTCGATAATTAGTAAAATTTATTGGAAAACAATTACAGTTTTATTGTTATTAATTTACTACTACACTATAGGTAAACTCTAAACGACGCGATTATGATTAAAACAAAAAACGGCAACAACACATTTTTGTCTCAAACTAGACATTCAATACCTGAATTAAAACTTGTTATTGTGTTCTGAATAATCAATTGATTAATTTAACCAAATTTCTAATTCTACACTGATGTCGATACTTGGTAATGAATTTTAGAAATAAATAATTTTAAGGTTTAATTATATTTTTAATAATAATAATGACTAGAAAAATATAAAAATACTATTTTTTGTGCTCTAATAAAAAATGTTTTAAAACAATTTTTATTAAATTTATTATATTAATACCCAGGAAGAGTTTTATGTTTCTAAAGTTTTATATCACTTTGTCTGTTTCATAAAGGTATTGTTATTGGTTAAGAATAATAAATCTGAAATCATTTGAATGTGGAGATAACCAGTATAAAAGTGATTATGGTGATTTATTCATGTCAATGACAAAATTTTGTGTTAAATTTGTTTTTGTCTAATTGGTTACCTAAAAATTAATATCCTCGGATACGCAGTTTAAAGATCTCTTAAACTTTTCAGCAGATTCACGTGACTAGCTATGTAGCTGTAAGTAGAAAGATTGATTGTCGAATTCCCATGTCACCATGATCTTAGATCTTATCTTAAGTATATATGTAACACTGCACATTGTAATTTCGATTAGATCATTTCATGTCATTTTTTTCTTAACTATATGCACTATTTGATGTTAAATTGTATTATAGATTGTGCTACGAATCCATGCTGTTGTTCCATTGCGCAGGTTGTCTTGTATTAAAGAAGGGAGATTAATGTTGTTTTTGCCATGTTCAATGAATGTTATACCAATGCCCCCCCCCCCCGACCACATTGAGAAAAAATATGGTTATGGAAAATACAAGATTAATGGCAATATCTCTCATAGGAGCTGATATGTTTGTATTCTTTCAGAAGCCTTTATATTTTATTAAGTATACGAAATAAACCGCTCAACAATAAATATAATTCTCTTTTTGGAGTGTTGTTCATGGCACGCTATTACTGTTGTTTAATAACAATTTGTTGTTTGTGTTGTATGTTGTTTATTTCTGCAAATGCCGATTTTTTAAACGCTTCAGCAGTATTTTGTTATTTGTTTTTCGTGTTTTCTTTCTCTCATTGTCCGTTATAGAATTTATTGAACTTCTCCCCCAATACCCATAGGACACTTTCCATAATCTTACTTTCAATTATTTCTATCACCATGATGAGTGGTTTTCGTCTATTTTTAAAGTTAAAATAATATATCCCCTCCCTTCCTTTTTAAGAACACTAAATGCTCGTTATAGAAATCGATGCTGTTAAGTCTCCCCGCTTAAAGGAATTAACACTTTTAATACAAGATATTACATATCTTTATGACGTTTCGGTATTAAGAATGTTGGACAGAATGGTGAGATTATCATAATAATACTGGCCATTTTGTGTTAATTGAGAAAAAAGAAATTTATTTTAATATGAAAGATTCTTAAGATGAAATTGAATACTTTTTCATTTTCTTTGTTACAACTTAAAGAGAACTTTTCATAAATTTTGCATCTAAAACTTCATTTTTTGAAACAATTTCACGCTAAAATTACGGGTCAACAGCTACAGTGCCCGAAAAAATTATAAGGACACGCGAAAAATCGGCAAATCTAGAAGCCTTGTTTACAGAATCGAATGCAAATTTTTGTAGAAAAAATAGAAGTAAAACTAAAATATTTTATGCGTAAAGTAATTAAAATTTTCAGTTTTAAATCTGCTAAAATTTAAATTTTGATTTTTAAACCTAAATGAAAACGGAAAAAAATATAAGGACATTGCTTTTTCTCCAGTAATTATTTAAAAATTTGCATATTTGAAAGCATAAAATGACAATTCCAAGTTAAAAGATTCATTTGCGAAAAGAATTTCCCACTCGGCGACTTTCAGCGTGAATTTTTAAACGATGCCCAAAGGAATTCAACTTTCTGACTCTGAAAAAGGAAAAATTGTTGCTTTTCGAGAATGTGGATTGAGTGGATGGGAAATTTCAAAAAGAATCAAGAGATCTAAAACGGTGGTTTATAATTGTCTAAAAAATCCTGGGATGTATGGTATGAAAAAGCGAACTGGGAGACCAGAAATTCTCACTCGTCGACAAAAAAGAATGATAGTAAGGAGAGCTTGCGAGAAAAGAGAAACCGCAAATGAAGTTAGACAAAATTTGAGTTTACCATGCTCAACAAGGACTGTTCAAAATGTTTTGAGTAAACATCCTCAAGTTTCTTATGGGAAATTAGTGTCACGCCCCCCTCTTACAAATCATCATAAGAAAAGAAGAGTTTACTTTGCCAAAAAATATATTTCTCTTGGTCAAAAGTGGGCTGATGTAATTTTTTCGGACGAAAAAAAGTTCAGTCTTGATGGACCTGATGGTTTTCGTTATTTTTGGTATGATTTGCGAAAGTCCAAGGAAGTGTTTTCCAGGCGTCAATATGGTGGTGGCTCGGTTATGGTATGGGGCGCTTTTGCGGCAAATGGAACCACTCCAATTGTATTTATCAACCGTAAAATGAATTCGGACAGGTATGCTGATATGTTAGGAGAAAGTTTGTTACCTGAAGCACCACTAATTACTTCAGGGGACTATATTTTTCAGCAGGATAATGCTTCGATACACGTTTCTACGAGTACAAAACTCTGGTTTGAAGCTAATTCTGTAAATTTACTTGATTGGCCTGCGAGAAGTCCCGATCTTAATCCAATCGAAAACTTATGGGGACTTCTAGCCCGAGAAGTTTATAAAATCGGCACACAGTATCAATGTACACAAGATCTTGTCGTCGCTATCAAAGACGCTTGGGAAAAAATATCTGTGGACATTTTAAAAGATCTTTCAGGATCTATGACCTCTCGGCTCATTCAAGTGATTGAAAAAAAAGGTAGTTTTCTTGATTATTGAAACATTTTTTAAGTATTTTACAACATGTCCTTATAATTTTTTCCGTATTTCCTTTAATGTTAAATTTTGTAAAATCAATATTTTGAAGCTAAATTATGTTTTTTATGTGGTATAAGTGTTATCACAAAATTATGCAGCAGAAGTAAGAAATATAAAAAGTTCAGTTAGGTGAAATGGAAATAAACCATATTTTCATGCAATTACATGTTGTCCTTATACTTTTTTCGCGCACTGTAAAATCTTCATAACTCAAACAAAGAAAGTTATTCGAGGTAGACAAGCGTGATTCTTTATATATATAAAGCAGAATGTTTGTATGTCTTCTAAACAAATCTAACGCTTTTGTCTGAAATAAGTCAAATTAGCTACCTATTTTTCAAATTAAGAGGATCACTGTCAAATTTTAGGAGCTCAAAATCTAATTAAAATTCAAGTTAATTTAAAACTAAGCAAATTGTTGGTGTTTTTTTAGCAATATAAAAATATTATTTCTGAAACATATTGTTATTTTTGCACTATTTTAAAACCTAAAATTGATTATCTCTTTAATAATACCAATTTGAACTTCGTACAAGTTATTTACTGTTATTTCATAACTTTTTGAAATATAATCTGATATATAATTTGTAACTTGCAATATTATGATGAAATTCAAGCTGAATTTCATTGTTCCCTCAAACCATTCAGTTCCATGATTTTGGCATTGTCTCTGCCTTTATTTTGTTTGTTTGCGAGTGATGGTTAATCTGATTAATCAATTTATCGCATTGACAGATTATTTATATTAACATTGATAATATTGATTATTTGTATTGACCATAACATTTGCTCTATTTAATTTGCTCGGGCAATTAATTTGTGATAGAATAATTCAATTAAATTCTTTTCTTTATATGAAAGAACAGTCTCATATTTTAAATACAGTCAAATGAACATGGCTCATAACCAGTAATTCACGTAATGAACTTAACAAAATAAAGTGACTCATTAACCGAACGATAGATCGTGTAGCGATGATATACCATGACGTCACATGCCATATTTGCTTGTATCAGTTTGTAATGACTGCTTATTTGAATAAAACATTTTTGTCTATATGGAAGAAGTTAAGACTAGTCAGCGCTGTCGAATGCTACCCCGAAGGTTGTGAGCAAGTGCTTATGATAATTAATCGATGAGATTGTGTATCTGGACGAGATTACGGAACTAGAGAAGGATAGAAACGACATCGATGAGCAGGTGGAAGTATATAGCCGCTATTACCGAATAACTTATGGAACTGCATTTTGTATCACAGAAAAAGTTTGTGAAAGATATTTCGTTCAAAGAAGAGGAAATAATATATTCAGCAGCGCAATAGCCTTCCAAATATGAAAAATGCTGAAATCCTGGCAAAATGATTCCATACTACTTTTAACAATATTGCCCTAGTAATAATTTGTACGCTACAGATTCATTTAATGATAATGATGTGTTTCATCCCCACCAAATTTTGAAACACACGCAAAAACAAATGTTTTAGACAACTTTCTTGAAAATTAAAAAAATAAAAACATACATTACAAATATTTAATTACATTATTATATATATTTGAGTATTTCTTTTCGGAATGGAATGCCTTGTTCTAATTAGTTTGGATTCGTATAATTTTTTTTTTCGCTTAACGAATGTTTCACATTATGAGAAGAAATCTGCAATGAATTATTCTTGTTAATCCAGATTCCATCGTAAATGCATTCTATATTAAAACAGTTCATCAGTCAAGAAATTACTGTTTTAGATCATCAAGCTTATCACCAAAAGTTACTAATCTGACAACAGAAATAAAAAATTTTTGATCTATTAAGAATTTAATAGATCCTGTTTTTATTAGACTAATTATATATATTTAATTTGCAATTTTTAAAATTTTTATCTTTTTTTTCATGCGACTGAAAACATGAATTTAATTGAATCAATTTGCTACAAATTACTATGAGTGCAAATTAAGAAAAATGTATATACTACAAAATAAAAGTGGAAAGGGAACCCCCTATCAAAATTATCCAATGTTTTTATCTTAATTTCAACACTTATAATAACATATATATTGAACATTTGATGGATGTGTTTGAATTTCATTGTAACATTAAGAATACTGTTATAGATTTGTATTAAATTAATTTTTTTAAATTTATTAAAAATGCGGAAGAAATTGTACAGAAATGTACAATTTCTTCCAATATCGTTAAAAAAGGGATATTTTTAAGTTGTAAGATAATATAAAAGCCGATTTTATGAATTAATAGGTTCGTAAGATATGGTCATTAATTTCCATATATAAATCATAGCACTTACTTATCTGGTGAAGGTTGCGCCTATTTTCGTTCTTGGTTAGACTTTCTTTTTGACGCCTGTTTCTTTAATTTCTATTACACCGTCTCTCCTTTGACTCAATGGAGTTTTTGGTGATAAGGCGAGTCCTTTCCATATCATGACTCATATTTTATAGCTCCGTGAATTAACGCAATTTTGAACTAAGTGCAGCTATAAGAACATCTAATGAAGCAGCCTAAAATGTTTATATAAAAAATTATTTTGTTTCTCTTCCTAAATCTTTATATCATTCGATGATTTCTTAAATCAGTCTTATTTTGGACAGCATTCGCTAGATTTCAATTCTAATTAGATATTGAATGATCTTTCATTATCAAGGGAATCGCTTGCATAGATCCGTTGACATATTGGCATTCTAGAGAATTATTTCTATTTTTTTTCGGTTTGTCCGTCAGTGATACTATTTATGATATAAATCTGGGAAACACATTAGTAATAGAACAATTTTAATGAATTTTGTGAGAATTAAAGTTTGCTTGACAAAAGCAAAATGTATGTCCCACTATTTGTAAAAAATCATCTACAAACTATACTTTATTTATATTCATGATTATTTAATAATCAATATGTCATAAATCTGGGCTAATAAGATATTTGCATTGCAACTTTAAAACTTAGTATATCAAAATCATAAGATATCGCCATTATTCTTAGTGAAACAAATAAAATTTGATATTTGTCGGCCGGCTTAATTTTCAAAAAGACATCATTCGAGATTCAATTACAGTACACATCCTAGTATCAGGCCTAATAACAAAAAAGCAGGGTAGGCCAGAGTTATATGAGCTCATTTCTTTGCCCACCAATACCAGAAGTTAAAGTTTTGATACTAAAACTCACTTTTATAATACATATTTATCACTTCTTATTGAGTACTAAGTCCTCCGTTTCACTCAAGCCACGTAGAATGTGAACGCGGGCCGATGAATCATAGAAGCCTTTGCCGGTATTTGCTGTTATACCTGAGTCAAGTCACTGTATAACGCGTAGTTTCACTACAACTTTTTTTCGGTTATCACCCATTTTAAAATCTTCACTGTGCTACACTTAAAAAAAAAAAAACGTTAAGCATACTCTAAGGACAATTTACGAATACTGTGCGTACTGTGCACTTATACTCAGGAGCAACGGCAACATTTGAGGTCTCTTACACACTGGTGAATCAAACGCTGCTCCTTTTCCTGTCACAATTGATATATTGCACACCTTACGTAGGAGGATCGTCGCTTCCAATGGCAATGTTGCCAATGCAAGTCTTGCCATCCTCATTTAATTACGACGAAAGAAAAATAGGCCGGATAGTACGGAAGCCGGATACTCGGAAGTGTACTGTAAATCTAATTCAAAAAACGGCTGTCTTGGTTTCAATCTGAAGTTTCTATAATTTTTGATAATCGAATAAAAAAATATTATACGGGAGGAAAACGTAGGCATTTTTTAATTCCACTCAAAACTTTCTTCAATTTTTGATAATCCAATTAAAGCAATGTACTAGAGAAACAGACGCCCACGCTCTGGTACTGAAGCTTTCGAAATTGATTTCCCTCAAAGTTCTGTAAAAGAATTTCTCTTTTATGAAATGGTATTTCTGAAACAACTTTCCTCATTAATTGTCCATTTGTCATTTTTTTTTTTTTTTTGCTTTCGAGTTTGAAATTCCTTTTTTCCCCCATTGAATGAACATGCCTTTCATTGCAAGGAAGCCAGCGGAAAATTCGATTACATCTCTAGCTAAAAGTTTTTCAACATAATTACAAACGAAAGTCGAAACGCCTTGTTTTACTGTTGGGAAGTTAAAAGAAATGAATAAACTCGAGTATTTCTCTTGCTGTCCTTTTTAATGTTTCGTCTAAAATATTACTGAAACAATATTATACAATCAGTTATGTTCGAAATTTAAAAATAAAAGTGTGTCCTTTATACTACTGCCATATAAAGAAATGTTATAGTAAGAATCATTAAAGGTATCTTTTTTTGAGGAAGGAAATTATATGAACTGGATATAGTTGTTATCTTTCTGTTAAAAAGTAACATAATTTAGAACAGGATTTATATCTTTGTGCATTTGTTTTGATACTAACAGTTTTGAAATCGAGTATTTATTTTCTTGTCTCATATTTGTAATGAATAGATGTCTGATGTTTGGAATGATGTTGGGCGCATGGAAGGATTTAATTTTGTTTTATCATACACTCTTATTTGTTTCAAATTTGGTATTTTAACAAGAAAAATGACTGATTAGACAACTACTTATCCTTACAGTGCATTGTGTAGCCATTTGGCAACAGGTTATCTCCATTTATAAGCTTCACTTGATTATTCCAAAGGGCAACAATGAGTGTTTGGAAATCCTTTTTTAAATGCTTTTTTGATAAACATTTGTAGAAAATACCGATACATGTCAGTAGTGCTACTAGAAGTAGATTTAAATTGGAAGCTTGGAAAAATATATATTATTTAATAATATTTATAGAGCATACTGAAATTCTGCTTTTTGTTTAAGAAGTTTGAAAAATATTTTGGCGTGCATACGGATATTTAATAATTATCGTTTGAATGAATTTAGTTAAAAGAATGATTAGTTCATTAGATGATAGAATGATTAAGATGATAATAAATAAGATGATAAATCATTAGTAATTCTAGTTATTTATTAAATCATTAGTTCATTAAATGATATTATTTCAAATAATTTAGTTAGTAGTTTTTACCTACTTGACAGTTGTTGCTGTGTTACCAACTCCTAAAACATACCCCTAAGATAGAGATTAATTTTTTTTCCGGGAACTTTAACGATATTTTAATGGTTATTTTGCTATTCCGGGCTGAGACGAATAAAAAAATATCATTAAAATCGGTACAGTCGTTCTTGTGTTATAAATGGTGTAACTAACACGATTTACGACTTTGTTTTATATATAGAGATTTAAATGTTTTAGTATCAAACAGATTTATTAAGCTTATTTCTTAGCCTTCGGAATCGCAGTATTTTAATCTGAACAGGGATTTTCATTGATTATCAGTGACTGCTTTAAATCATTCGAAACGGACTTAACGTCCTAAACGTCAAACTGTCAGAAGGAGTTGCATCTTTTTTCAGATGTTGCTGTTCAACTTTTAATTGCTGAATAAATCATGCGCGATTAGTTTTTCATTTTGCACACAAGCGTAATACCCAGGACAAGAAATATCATATTTTTTATAATTTCTTGTTGATTGACTAATTGATCTTTCTGTTCCAATATGTCTCCCAATATATATACAGCGGCTGTTCAAATGAAAAGGTACGGAAAGACAGTGTGGATATAAATGCAGACTTTATTCAAAGTATACACTTACAAAGGACTGAGCACAACGACCCTATTGATTAACGAACCGAAGGATTCCTTGTTCCCAGAATTCCTGTGGCCGTGACGAGACCCAGTCCTTCACAGCGTCCTTGAGTTCGCCGCCCAAGTCTGCTACTTGTTGAATTCCTCGAGAACTGAAGAACCATTAACTCCGAAGTGTACTGTGAGACACTCCGAAGACTACGCAGGTCCATCAAGAATTAAAGACCGGGTCTACTCACTGAAGATGTGGTTCTGCTCCATGATAACGCGCGTCCACACGTCTTCAGGGTCACACACGTGGAAATGGCCAAGTGGGAGCAGCTCAACCATCCGCCCTACAGCCGGACATGTCGCCCTGCGATTTTCATGTGTTTTGTGAAGCGCTTCAACTCAGATGGCGAATGCAAGGACTCTGTGAAGGACTGGGTCTCGTCACGGCCACAAGAATTCTGGGAACAAAGAATCCTTCTGCTCGTTAATCAATGGGATCGTTGTGCTCAGGCCTATGGTGCATACTTTGAAGAAAGTCTTCATTTATATCCACAGTGTCGTTTCTTACCTTTTGATTTGAACAAACAATGTTTTTTTTTAGCTAAACGATTAGTTTCTGTCGTAGTAAGAAAAAAAAAACAATTGTTCCTGTTAACACAATATAACCAATATTTTTTACGATGTTGTCCGTCGAACATCACCGTTGAAGGATACCACAGTAATTTGAGGCAATACGGGTTAATTGAAAAATAATTTTGGAAAAGAATGAATTCTGAAATATTTACCATATTTTCATTAATTCCATGAAGCACCATATTTTAATTACAAATCAGAAAGCATTGTGTCGTATCGTAAAATTTTAATGAAGGGAGTAGTCTTTATTCTTTTACTTGAAAGGAGCTATCGATTACAATGGCTTGGTGGAGAAATTTCGGATATTTTGGGGCAGAGGGTTTCGAGCTCGAAACTTGTCTTTCACAGGAGAAATATCTTTTAAGTTAATCTTCGCATTGCTTAAAAATGGAGTTTAAATATAAACAATCCAAGCAATTAAATGCTGTAACTTAACACTTAAATAAATGCCATTTGTTTGTACCTATATAATTAAATAATCCTTTTCAACAGAATGATGGAAGTTTTTACATATTTTGATTGACTTGATAAATATGAAATGCAGTTCTAACGATAAACGGAAATGTATTGATAAAATAGTGAATCCACTAATTCTAATCTTCTCTTATAGATGGCGCTGTAAAAATATTTTGTTAAAATAAAAAGCGTGCGATATCTCCTGTCATCTGTCATTACATTCTTACTTGCGTTCATTATGTTCATCATATTAAATTTTAAAACTTTATTACTTCGAATTTGTCGTCATAAACTAATAAATTAGACCTTTTAATACAATAGACTACTAGTAGTTATTATTTAATGACTACAGGTGTACTTTATAGCTTTATTCCTACTCGGGATTTCGAAGAATTATGAGATTCAAAATAAATAAGCAAAATCGTTTATGCCACTTTAGTCATTTAATATAATCGAGTCATTTAATATAATCGTGTAGCGCGTACTTCGTTTCATAAAGTAGTTAGAAGAAAAATTTTAGGATGGAAGGAGGTCGCTGTAATGAAAGCAGAAATGCAATCACGCGTCTCTGCGTTTCATTAGGTATCATTGTACCATAGCGTGTAATGCTTATCAGTATTGATGAACCTCCTTTTTGTGCATATGCTCAGTAGAATATTGGCAATAGACAAGAGAGGAAAAGAGGGAAACTTATTATTTATAGTATCTTGAATATTTAAATATTGTTATTGAATCATTGTATTTGAAATTTACCGTGCACATTGTGAATTAAGAAAAATGCCAATATTTCTGATTGTATATTCTGCGGTTCGAAAATACGATTTGAAAACTTCCAAAATTCAAACAAATCAAATATCCTGAAAGATGCAAGATTAAATTGATCATTTAAAATAATGATTAAAGCAGATCCCAATGAAAGCTCATTTCGAAAACAATTACATCTCTAATTCTAAATTCATGAGATTTCTTTCATAGGGATTTAATATTTTTACAAGGTATGTTAATATTTTTAGAGTTTATTATCAAAGGGTTAATAATAACACAGATTTTTTTAAATATACAGAATTGGAAAATATAGGAAAATCAGTCCTTTGTTTGCCCTTATTTTTGTCGAATTAATTATTAATATGGCTCTATTTTCAGTTAGTCGCATTTTTCTGTAACATCAACATTATTAGTAAGGGTTTAACACATTTTTATTAACACATTGCGTACGGCTCTCAACGTGCTCCCAGGGCCTGCACATTTTTGAATGCTATAGAAGCATGCTTGGCAAGAAATAGGATGCGTATATGCACATTTTTAATTTGCATTTGGTATTGTTTTTACATAAAGTATTTTTAAATATTAATATATATATTATACATGTATTTATTATATAAGATTTTTTACTTTTAACGATTATTTATTTCACTGGAATAATGCTTTAGAATGTGATATTTGTGTAATGGTGTGCAATGGTGTTGACCACAATTGCAGCATTATCTTGTTTTAAGACATTAAGGACTGCTCACGAATTTTCTGGTGTTTCGCGTCCCATCTGTTATGGACTGCTCACGTGTTTTATCATGTTGCGTTTTCCGTCTATTATTGCTTCATAAATTACAAAGTTATGATAATTTTAGAGCGTACAAGATTGCTCCAAAAACGTGCTGTCCCAGACGTATGTCTGAAAGATTTATTTGCGGTCCTTAATGTGTTAAATATTTGCCTCATTTTAGTTATGCATCGATTTAGCCGAAACAACACGAGAACGAGATATCTCGTGACCCAGCCTCAACGTTCGGCTGCTAAAAACGAGAAATCTGGTGACGCGTACGCAATGTGTTAGTTCCGCTTTTTGTCTATCTGACCGTACGTTAAAAAATTTGCATTCGATTTTAAACTAATTTCCCGATGAGCTGGAAACTTAAAGCTTCATTAGAGCTCGATGATAATACATTATCTCACTTTATCATCTCATATTTTATTGGTACAAATATTATCATCGAGTGTAGCTCATTAGGGGGTTCGTTTGAAATTCATTGCAAAATTTCACTCATATAAAACTAAAAAGCATAAAGAAAGTTTTGAAATAAATATATTACTATACCACTTTTCAAAAATGGACTAAAAAGTATAAAATAATTTTTCCAAATTTCATATAGATTTTTAACATTACACAAAATTGTGATTACAAATTTTTAAAATTCACAAATTTTCAGGATAACTTGTAGAACAGGAGAAATTGCTTTATACTTTTTAGGAATCTTCGAAAAAAGTGTCATATTATAATCAGACTTTATTTAAATAAGTATTTGTAAAAATCATCATTGATGGTATGCATATTTTTTTCTCAATGTTATTGATTATTGATAATAATCGCAATTTTTATTAATAATAACAATATTTGTATCAAATATTAAAATTTCACTTTCTTTATATTTTATCTTTTAAAAAGATATACATTTTATTTATTATAATCACCTAGGCTTTAAAATTCTAAAAATAATTTGTCCTTTATTACTTCAAACAGCAAATTAAAAAGAAAAATTGCAAATGAATGATTTGATGCATTTTATTCGAATTATAAAGAAAATTTCTCTTAAATATATATTTTTATTGTTACTAATTTTCCATTTATTACTCCTTCAGTTGCCTCCATGACTCTATTTTCCTTTTATATTCTGGACAAACAGTAACTTCTGTCTTGTAAGTTCTCACATTCAGAGCGCGTATCACACACTGTTGAAATATGGTGCTATTTACTTTCTCATATACGTAGTATGGAGAAAATACTGTAATCGTCAAAAAATTCGAACTCGAGATTTTGATGAATGTACTCGTTTTAGACCTTCCTGAATTGGAAAAACGCATTTTGAGAAAATGTCCGTCTGTCTGTGACAAAGATACTTTAAAAACAGTTTGCCCTAGACGCATGAAATTTGATATGCGGTCTTTACAGCAAATTTACAGATTTTGAGTAAAATTTATCCAGAGGATGTCAGGCTGTTCGAATATAAGTTAGCACGATAACTGCAAAACGAAGAGAGAGAAAATTCGGTACACAAATTTAACATCTATAATGTAGACACCTCTCAAATTTTGATCCAAATCTAATTATGGTATGTATTTTTGGTATGCTAATCTGTTTGTAGGTATGTACTTTTAGATACATCTAAACACTATAATTGAAAATTCAATGATTATATCAAAATTGGTGTGGGATTTTGTGACTACAAGTTTAGTTGTGTGTCAAATTTTTGTTTCATTCGACTTGAGAAAAACGTGTCTAAAACACAAATTCGATTTTTGGATACTATTAATGCATGCCTAGGATTAATCACCAAACCCTTGCCAAAATCACACTATAGATTCAGTAAAAGTGATGAATTCATTCCAAAAGTTAATATTTCGTAACTATTGTACGCGAATACCATATAAGGCGTTCTCAGGCATGGCAAGTTTAAAAGAGAGTATGCGAGAAAGTTTTGTGGTGACCGCTTGATTATTAACCACTGATTCATTTAGAAAATGTGCTAATTTTATAACTGGAATATAAAAATATCTTCGCATTTAAAAGTAGTGGCAGAATACGTAGTAATACTTCTATTTTAAAATTCGAGTTCGTTTAGAATCTGATGAGTGTTGCTATTCAAACTCATTGAGCATATAAAAACTCAGGATAATATTAATGATAATTTTGATAAAATGAATATTCTGGACAAGTAATACACTCGATCCTGGAAGTTTCCACATTTATAGCGCGTATCCACACACTCTTGAGATATGGTGTGCTTTTTCATTTCGAAAATGTACTAATTTTATAAGTGGAAAACGAGAATACTTTAACATTTAAAAGTAATTGATAACAATATGCAGTTATACTTGTATTTCAGAAATCGAGGTTGCTTGTAATCTGCTGTGTGTTGTTATTGAAACTCATTTAGCATATTAAGTAGTTTGGATAATATTATTAACCGTTTTGATTGCATGAATATTCTGAACAAGTAATACACTCGGTCTTGGAAGTTGACACATTCATAGCGCGTATTGTACGCTTTTGCGTGTTTTTTTTTATTTAGAAAATGTACTACTTTTGTAAGTGGAATGTGAGAATACCTTAGTATTTAAAAGTAGTTAGTAGCAATATACAATTATACATGTATTTTAGAATTCGAGGTCGCTTGGGATCTACTCTGTTTTGTTATTGAAATCATTGAGCATGTTAGGATAATATTACTGATAGTTTTAATTATATGAACTTCATTTGCAAAAATATATTGTGTCATAAACATAAAATGATAATTCAAATATAATACAATAAGATTTAATCAACGAATATCTTAAAAAGATAATGTGTTGGAACTTTGATAAAAGAGATAACGAACCAAAGAAAAAAAACTGAAACAAAAGAAATAGAAGCCTATTTTCTCGTTTTATATTAAAAATTTTTCGTAGGTGGCTGCTTTTGTTTAAAGCCTTTATTGTTGAATTCCACCAAAAAATTTCGTCCTCGAGGCTATGCAAAAACAGAAGCTTCAGTTTTTTGAAATTAATGAATTGAACAAAATGATTACGTTACCGCTTCATCATGCTTTGTTTTTGAGCATTACTTTTTCCAGACGCTCACGATAGATATTCAAAAATTTAAACTATTTCGACTCGGTTTCTTTATAAAATTCATGTAATTTCATATTTTCTTTGAAATTAAATTAGTAACTATATTATATTATATTAAACCGAATGAAATGGCATAGTTAAAAGAAATTAATTATTAACAAGGCCGAAAATGTTATTTTTTGATTAAATAAGAGAATAGAAAATTTAAACAAAAAAATTGGAAATATTTATTATCTAAAAATAAAGATTACTACTAATTAAATTTTATTTTGAGAGTAGGGGAGGCTAAAACGTGAATAACTAAAGATAAAACCAGATGTTTGAGCAATATAAAAGTATGATAAATTAAATTTGGTTTTGACAACTTTTTATTATTAGGCTTCTGCAAAGTTAATTTTTTTTTGAAATTGCTGTCAGTATTTTAGTGCTAAAAGTAATAAACTAAACATTTCTGTCAGTATTTAGTGCTAAAAGTGATAAACTAAAAATAAATAAAAAAAATCTTCTTGGCAAGCTGGAAGACAAAGATAGATTCTTTCACATCTAAGTTACTATCAGGCAACATAAATTTTTGATGTTAGAAAAAATCAAAATGAGAGCTTGAGAATCACTTTTCAGCCCCTGACTTCTAATATATTGCAATTATCGGAATACTTTAAATGAAAAAATAGTTCGTCTTAATGACGCGCTAATTTAGCTAATTGGATTTATTTTTCTATTTTGAATATTAAAACAAATATAATGAAATGAAAATTTCTACTCCCCTTGTTCTTTCTTTCCCTTTGAAAACTTTCCTTCCCTTTGAGGTAGATGGACCCTTTATGAACTCGTCCGAGATTTTTATATTTCTAATAATATATTTCAGGCTAGTTAAAACCCAAGCAAAATTACTGTAGTTATCCTGTCTACAAGATAACATGGACAAAGTGTTATACGCATATATATATTTCATATAAACTTTTGAACGAAGTGTGGTTTTGGGTTCCAAGTAACCATGATCGGTGAAGAAAGAAACTGCCAATCAAGTAACCATTATCGTCAAAAATTTCCTCGGAGTCCTGTCATAAGAACCATTGCAATAGGTAGTTTTCCTATAGGAATCTACCTAAAAAATTATGAGAAACTAATTTTAGTAATCTAACTAATTCTATCTTCACCATAAGTGCACATCTATTTTCATTTAGCATCTTAATTTCAGAACGGTGACTGCAAAAGGTAAAAAAGCTGTGTCCTCGTAAATTGAAATGGTGGTTCGCATCACCATAAGTTACAGATTGCTCAACATCTGTATTGATTAAACACATTAAAGAAAAATTCGGAATTTTTTCTAATTCCAAAATTTTCAAGTCATGAAATGAGAAAAAGAAAGAGAATTTGTTGAATTATTTTTCTTTCTGGAGGTGCTTTGCATCAGGCAAAATCAACAACTTTCAAGGATCTATACTTCTCCTGTGCAACGCTAAACAGGCTTTATACATAATCTCTCAAAAAGTAAAAAAAGGACTCAAGCAGAAGCACTTGTCTGTAATTTTCCTTTTGGCATGAATTTGCTTTAGATTCTTTTTTCATAATGAATCAATGATGCTTTATAATGGTGTGCGCTATTTTTCTCGTATCTTATACCGATTTCGAGGCATGATATGTATCCTTGAATTTCGGAGAGAGAGCGCCCAGATGTCCATCGTGTAATGTTGATTTTACTGCCGCGCGTATTCTAGCTGAGTGTCCCAAGTTTAATTCTCATCGCATGACATATTTTAACTCATCTTCACATAACATACTGAAATTAGTGGGAGAACCTCTCCATCGGTATATTTTTAACTTTTTAAAGGCTATTGGGTGTATATCATTTTATATATAGAGTTTTTTCGACAATTCACTTATTTACCTAATTTACCTCCCAAGCTATCATCACTGCTGTTTTAACGAACTATTTTTTAATGCACTTTATCTATTTAAACTTTTAACTCCTCACGTGTTATCATCTCAAATGATATGATTGGCGCTGTATAACCTATTTTTGGCTCTAGCGCCATTAAACCTAAATCAACCAGCTGTAATCTCTTGAAAAGGAAAACATAGTTTTAAAAGCACACAAGACATTTATTCACAGACATAGACAACAATTAACATTAAACATAAATAAAAAACAGGTTTAACATTTTAAAATCCTCTGGGGTTTTCAAAACCAAACTAATTTAAAATCGCTAAATATAAAGAGTTAAGGATCCGGCCATCACACACAGAACAAAACCAAAGTCTCTTCTCCTTTCTCGTCTCATCCTTTCTTTTTATTACGTCAAAGCCCATCTCATTTCAGTTTAACTGCCAATAAGGTTGAAGAGGTTCCAACAAATTCTACTCCAGAGCGACTTGACGTCAAATGAGCGGCAGGACGGTACACAGCTAACCTTGAATTTCTGCCACTAGTTGACATGGTAAGCAGTCTTATCGTGTAGAATAAAGCCCTTTTATGACTATATCCAATGCATTCAGATATTGAATGTTGAGTACGTGACTACAGAGGGCACTTTGAATTTATTGTTTAATATAAAATTAAGAAGATTTTTCATAATTTTCCCCCTTTAGGGTATTGATTAGTGAATAATCGATATTATATAATTTGTTTTTAGCGTTCGAACATTAGAAATTATAAAATGCAATTTAAAATAAAAAAAAATTTGCATATTAATTGATAAGAAAACAATTATTTGCGCCACATAAATGTTTGTACATTTTGGAAAAGGAATATCGGTTCAAGTGTTGTCCTACATTATTTGATTCATGCTCGAAGTTAAGACGTTCTTCCTCAAATAGAGCTAGTGCTGCTTCTCAATAAATAAATAAATAAAATGAACTTATAAAGAAATGTGAAACTTTTTTAAGTTGATAGAAAGTATCCATTCAGCCCTTGTCGGACACATTCACTTAGAAAATATATATAAAAAATTATTAAACCTTGCAAATCGAAAATGTATATTAATACATGTCAATTTTAATTCATATGAGAAATATTTAAATTAAATCGAGTATTTCAACTGCATGGGAAAAGTAACCATTCTCAAATTAATATACAAAATCAATATTACTACTTTGCTGAAGTACATAATTCATTTGCAGAAAAATTTTAACCAAAGGAAAGTATTTAAGGTTAATTAAATGAAATTTAAATGAAAAGTTATTTAAATTGTAAAATAATATTGTAGTTTTATCAGCATAATATTTTCCGTATAATATCTATAATTCAAACAAAAGTTTGACACTAAAAATTACATATATTGCAATAATAAGCGCCTCTGCTATTAAAGAAAACGTTCAATTTTTGATTAAATGTTAATCGATTAATTAATCAATTAATTGTTGGTCAAAATTCTAATTTAAAATTGGAAACCTTTTCTTACTGTGCACTTATTTAAAGTAACTAAATCTTGCAGTCAAAAATTGACAGTGTATTTCATACATAAAAGTTTAATTTAATTAGTAAATTGATTAATTGCTTTATTAATTCGTACTGCAATAGAAATACATAAGAGCGTAATATTGTTTAAGAAAAAAACATGCATTTTTAATGAACCAAGTATTAATCTTCGCTTCTGTTTTACGATTCTTTTTTCTAACTTGAAGCGAAATTTTCAGTTTTAAATTTTTTTCAGTTTTTGATTATTTATGGAAAACGTGGAATTTAAAGGGAAACCCTTAACTGTGTGAGAGAAGTACAGTTTAGTAAAAGACCTAAAAATTAATTGTATATGCGAGGATTTAAGTAAAGAAAATATAAAAAATATGCACTTTGAATTTTTGTGCATAGAATTTTCCCGTGAACCTTTAATATAAAAATATTTTACATATTTTTCAAAAATGTCAGCCAAAGAAAGAATTAGAAATTTGAAATAGATTTCAACTTAATATGCATTTCAATACTTCTTTTTTGCAGGCCGGGGATAGCCTGGTTGGTAGGGCATTGGATTCGCGTCCCTTGGGTTGCGAGTTCGAACCCCGCCGGCCGAAGACTATCCGTGTGTGGGGTGGCTGGCGCACATATAAATCTGTCGTGGTGACAAAGTCATCCATGTTGAGAGTAATACCACTGTGGGTACTGGATCAGGAGAGATTGTTCTCAGATTGAGGTCTAAATGCGATCTGTGGATGAGTGAATGAAATGCATGAATAAAGTCCGATCCGTAAAAAGGGTTGTGACGTATGTGTAATTAAGTCGAACTTTTGGCCCTAGATGGCGCTACTGTAAAAACAAGAGACGCACCCTTGGCTTAAAATCACTGACTTCTAATCTCAGTGGGCTTGTCTATAACAAGTGCCACTAGAAACAACAACGTCTTTTTTGCAAAATTGCTTATTACTTTGTTTTTTTCAGCATACAAATTAAAATGGCAAGTAAATATAACTTTTTTTCTATAAATGTATTTGGCATTTAATTTTTGAAGCTAAAATTCACTATTCTTGTTACATTCAGAAAAATCTAAATCTGATCTTCAATTATATTTTTTTCTCAAAATAGCCAATATTCTATTAAAAATCTCTAAAAGCTCTCTAAAACGCAATAAATTCATTTCATAAGGTTCTAGAAATAGATAGCAGATATTCCAAAGGTGGCCAATACAATTATAATTTGTAGAAGGTCTCAAAAATACCAAATAATCGAAAAGTTTTCTTCTTTGAAAAGTCTTCAAATGAAAATTTTGAAACACGAAGAAAACTTTCAAAAATTATTCGTTTTTTTTTTGCTTCCTGACCTGACAGTCGCTTAATACGTCGTATGAAACGTAACCTTAAGAAATCACATTCAAAAATAAAATAATTTCTTAAAGTAAGAATCATTAAAGTGTTCTTTACATTTTACTCAAATTATGAATTTATGCATAATCATTTATTACTTTTCTGGACAATATAACTAATGTTACTCGGAATGAAAATATTTTCATGAAAATTAAATTTTTTTTTCATTTTAATTTAAAATTATGTTGCTTTTCATTTTCATGAAATGGTAATTTTTCATTAGTTTTTATCTACTATTTAATTACAACATTTTCACTAGAATCTTTCTTTAAGAGCAGAATTTGAAGGGCTTACAATACAATAAATTTGTTGCTTTCACATATAGAATACATTTGATGTATATAATAAGAAATACATTTCTCCAATGGTTGACATTTTGTCTACTTACGCGTATATCAGATCTGCAACTCTGGAAAAAAATAAAATTTGGTATAAAATTTTGATGCTGAAGTTGTAGATTTGCGTCACATTTAGATTTCAAATAGAAAGAGAACAGAGGGTCAAAGTGAATCCCGGATTCACTTTATTATTCGGCACAGTGTAAATACTTTCACGAACTGTAATATTGCTTCCTCGAGCAGTTTGACTCAAAGTTGAGAAGAGAGTTTCATAGTAATTTCTCTCACAGTGAGGCAAATGGCTAGTGACAATGGCAACAATCAAGCGACAAAGATGGAGATTCTCGAAAATACAAGAATTATGATGATAACAATATGTAACGGCACTTACAGAAGTTTCTATATCTTCTCAGATAACCCATATAAATTCGACTGATGAATCGAGTCTGTCGAGTTGATTCTTGTTTTAGAGTGTTGATCGCAAAATTGTCTCGTATATCTAATTGTTGGTGCTCAGCATTTTCTGTTCAATTATCATTTATTGGCGTGTATGTTTTTGATTTCTACAAGTGTGTGTGCTCTTCGGCTACGTTTTTCTACCCGTAGTTTATGCTTGTATAAAGTGACGTTAATTGTCATTTTTAGACTCCTTATCGTGCATTGGACAGTTTCCTTAATAAGTCAAAATGCACTATTTTTTAGAAAGGTATAAAAAAATTGTGGGGAGAATATTTCCTCTGATTTTTTCATGCTTTTATTCGACTTGTTCAATGTCTGTTATAATAACTCTTATAAATATACTGAAATATTATTTAGAAATTTTCCTTCAAAAAAAAGTGTTGAATCTGTATACCATATGCAGCGATTCTGAAGACGTTAAGTAAAATAAGCTTTAGTTTGAGCATATTTGATTGAATAAAAAAATACCAGCACTGTACTGTAAAAAATACAATTTGAAACATTTGTATAGTGCATTAGTTGTCTATGTAGTTTCCTAACTTTTGAATTTATTTTCAAACTGAAAAATTATACTCCATTTATTCAGTCTGACATGCGATGAGTTTTCTTTCCTGAGTCAACCGAAGTTAATACAAGATAGAAAATAAAATTAAGGAATTGTTTTCATGCTACAGCGATTTAAACAACTGAAAAAGAAATGGAAAGAAATCTGGGATCCATGTTTTTGCTGGAAACAAAAAAAGTATGCAGTTACAAACACAAAACTGTGATACTTAATATTAAGAAGTACATTAGCTAACGACACAGTCTTCCAAATTTTGATTTTGCTCCCGGACAGAAACATTATACTCCATTTATTTAGTCTGAATTACAAAGACATCCGACCGAGGCGTTTTCTTTTTTCTTAAATTAGTCTTAGTAATATAAGTTAGCAAATAAAATTAAGAAATTGTTTCCTGTATTATAGTTATTTAAACATTAGTACGAAAAAAAACAACTAAATCTTAAAGTTTGCCTTTGTTGGCATGAAAAAAATATAGCTGCTTAAAATATAATGTTTGTTAACGTTCTCAACGTTTTTTATTTCCACTTTCTTTTATTTTCTGGTAACAATTAGTTGATATTAGTTGAAAATAATGCCACTTACTTACTTATTTTTGATTTCAAATAAAGTTTAAGATGAACCATTTCTTAATGTAATAGCATATTTCACATAGTATATCTCTATCGCAGTAATTTTTAAGTTTAATCTTTTGTACTATTTTAATTTTTTTTCTCTATTTAAGCAAACATATGTAAAATCGGTATCAGTTTCACATTATATTTTTTCTCCATACTCGACTTTGTTCTATTTTTATTTTTGGATTTTGTTTGACTTCACTTGTTTGAAGTTGGTAATTATCTATCTTACAGTCATATCCTTTTCTGTTAATATTGTGAAATTTTATTTGCTCTTGATAAAAAGTACTCTGAATTAATAATTCCAGAGGCTAATTAACGATTGATTGAAACTGAGTTTTGATTCCATATAAGAAATTGGTTTTACTTTGTTATATCTCATTTTTATATTCCTCTTTGTACTTCAAATGTTAAGGCTTTTTTAACAGTAACAAACTTTAAACTGGACTCCATCACAGTCTGAGCCTTTCAAAGTATGCATTTATTTATGTATATATTTTAAAGTATTCATTTATATGTGCATTCTGTTATAATTTTCCCACTAAAATTTAGTGGGAAAAGAAATTAATTACCACTAAAATAGTAAAAATTTATATGTGCATTCGATATTTAAAGTATGCATTTACGAGGGTTGGAACTTTAATAGTGGTAACTATTTGTTTACATGGAATATAAAAGTTATTCATATCACCACGTTTTATAGCCTTCAATATAGTCGCCAGCATCGTCTACAACCCGATTCCAACGATATGGAAATCGCAGAACACCTGTAGCAGCACCTGTTCTGTTGATAGTTCGAATGGACCGGTCTACTGCCGCAAGAATCTCTGGAACAGTTTTGAATATAATGAAACGAAGTGGTTCCTTCATTTTAGGAATTACATCAAAGTCACAAGTGCTAACATCTGGGGAGTTTGGTGGATGATAACGTACTTCCCAGCCCCGTCGATCGAGCAAATCATCCATAGCTTGCACTGCATGCGGCCGAGTATTGTCAAACAAAATGATTGGGACGTTTTGCAGAAACTGTTACCGTTTTTTCCTCAAAGCTGGTATGAGATGGTTCTCCAAAAATGAGCAGTAATACTGCTCACTGACGGTATGCTGTGGTGGAACGGTATACGTTAGGATGACACCATTACAGTCGTTCACGAGAATCAGCATAACTTTCACATTGTTGGGGTCTGAAGAAATTTCGAACTTCGTGGTGACCCGCAATGACGCAATTCGTTTGAATACCATTTCAGTTTTGGCTGGTACGATCTGGCCCAAGTCTCATCTAGCATAATGATATGGAGTAAAATGCATAATGATACGGAGTCTCTCCTTCGCTCTCATAGCGCTCCAGATGGGTTCAAGCAGCATAATATCGTAGCCATATCTGCATTTCCGTCAAATGATGTGGAACGCATCGTGAAGCAATTTTTATCATGCCCATGCGTTCCTTCAGAATGTGCAGCACAATCGTATGCTCAAATCCTGTCTGTCGGGCCAGCACTCAAATAGTTTGGCATAAATCACTGCCTATTAGTGCGGCAACAATATGCATTTCTGCTTCGCTGACACCAGTACGACCTGGCTGATGCATGTCTGCCACATTTTGGAGTTCTTCATTGAAGACTTTTACCCATCTTGCAACAGTTCTGTTAGGCAAAGCAGATTCCCCTCAAGACTCTTGAAGCCCTAGATGACATTGTCGTGCTGTACGACTTCTGGTACATTCAATTTTTATCCAACCTCTTTGTTCTTGTTTTGAAAACATCCTGACAACACATACTTTAGACCGCCAGCTAATACAAGGATCAGTTCTTCGCGTCACTCCGCATGCGCGTGACGTAGGAAGGACGAGTTCTTTTGCTGAGAGGTAGAGATGTAGCTAACGTGTGGTACACGTGACATGCTTTGGTTTTGTGGCGTGGCGTTTTTACAGTGTTGCCACTATTAAAGTTCTAACCCTCGTATTTATGTATATATTTTCTCCTTTCTTTTAATTTTTAAAATTTCTTTTAATTATTTTTTCTATTTATTTTTCTTTTTTTCAATTAGCTGCCTATCTGATAAATCTTATTATTCATTAATTACGTTTAAATGATACTGTTACTGTAATATTATGTAAGATCTACTACTTGAGTCATTCAGACCTTCTTCACGTTTTCCTTTTATGCATGCCCCTTTATTTTTTGTTTTATCTTTTTCTTTATTTCCTTTGGCTGTCTTTGGCTTCCTTTGCACCTACTTCACATGCGTATGAAAGTCTTTTTGATTGGCTTCTCTTTTGATAGCCATTTACCTTTTTTTTTACAAAAAATTTTTTAACATGAGCTCTTTACCAGAGTAACACTATTTTTGGCACAAACTTAATCGTCATTAGAATGCATGAGAATACCAAATAAAGAATTTGAAAAAAATGATTAAAATATTATGTATAATTCACGATTAAAATATTTTAAACACTAAACTTTAAAGAAGAATGAAAAAAAAAAAAGATTTAAAATACATCTTTATTGCTTTATTGAAAAGGAGAAAATGATTTTTTGATTAAAAGTTTGGGAGTAAGAAATGAATTGATAAAATTGTTCCGAAAATAATTTATTAAGAAATGTAAGCTAAAATATTACTATGAATTTGCGGTATTGCTTTCTTGTGTAGCTACTTGCATGGTAAGGATCATAGTTGTACAGAGAGTTCTAACGTATACGTAAGGAATTCAAGAACAGTTACCCCCGACTTCTGCTACAAGCTTGGAGATTTTGACGAAAATAATGAAGGGCTCAGAATATTCAAGAATTTTGGCGATAGCTCCATTAGGTCATGTTTCTGGCGTTAATTCTAGAAGATTCGATATTCTACCCCGGGAGGTAGAAAACTCGAAAATCAGAGTCGGTTGCAGTAAATAAGTTGAGAGATTTAAATAGTTGAGCGAAGTCTTTCTTTGGAGCATTGATATCCGCCAAGCTCTCTTGAAGTGATTTGTACTATTGCAGTTGTTTATTATAGATTTGCAATATTTATTACAAATGCTGGTTTTTATCCAGGCTTCATCTGTGTTTACTACTGTGTATTCGTGGAAGATTAAAGCGTCGTTATCTGTTATTGAGCCAGTTGGACTTTTCAATGCACTTCACTTAACGGATTTTGTTTTTGTTTTTCTACGAAGATGCATTGTAACTTATTTCATTAAGATAGAAAATTTCTAAAATTTCATTAAAAGTTAAATGATTTTAAAAAACATAATAGAATTTTTTTTATTTATTTAGATTATTACAATCAGAGTAATACGAATTTATAACTCACAGAGTTTTGAGAAAAAAAAAATGTTTCTACTTTTTTTCACATTAATAAAAATTATATTTAAAACTTCTCATAGTCTTTATTTTTGTGGCATTAACTTATGGAAACAATATTAAATGTGACCTTTTCTTATTTATTTTTATAGTAAAATAAAAAGTTCGATGACGCATTTCATGATATAATGACATATTTAGTAATATATGTCTTCATCACCATATCTTTTAAAGTTTAATCCATTTTATTCTGTGAACAATTTCTAATTATCTTTGCTCTACGCTTATATGATTTTTAGTTAATTAACATCACTAATCGATCATTCTCTAATTAGTTACTCGTTGATTTTCAATTTTTTTCTCGTACTAATAGTTAATTCTTGACTACCCAGTTTGCAAATAAAAATGACTTGATAGTTGTGAAAAATTGTTTCAAAGGGATTAAAATTTCATAGTATGTAAAAATTGAAATTTTACTGTTATACAAGAAAAGAATCAAAAGTGAATAAAAAGAATGAACTGATTAATTTTTCATGTGAAAAAAATAAACAAAAATTCGAACTCCTTGTCCGAAATAACTCGACATGATATCGTTACACTCCTTGATTTGTATATTTCTTATTTTTGAAATTAACTTTTAATTATACGACAATGATAATATTCGCAGAAAATGCATTTATTGTCGTCGCGAAGTGTATATGTATAAATGCAGTATATCAAACAATGACAAGTATTATTGTAACATACCTATTTGCAATATGTATTATTTATTTACAATGTATATTTATGAATCCCATTTTTAGTCCCTTTTTCAACATTTAATTTTATGTTTATGATATTAATATGTATAAATCTTTGATATTTCTAAAAATACTTTAAGAAAAATTGTTTTTGAATATATGATAAAATTTCTTAAAATATTTCGGGATCGGAATGGCAGTAATGATTCGAATAGATAGTTTTAACCCTTCTAAACTCAATCTTAAAAGATCTTCTTTGAGATTCTCAGTTCCAGAAATTTCAGGTCATTTAATGCAAACTAGCGGAAGTGGTCTCCCTGATACTTTCTCACATAACTTTAATGAATGTATTGATGTATTATTAATCGCATCCATTGGCGAACAGGAAACAAACTTAGAGTGCCATTTTGGGCGATTAATCGCAAGCATATGGTTAATACCTAAGTGTCGGAAAACTGAATGCATGTTTTGAACTTCTTTTTTTCTATCGATAGATTCAATATTTGGCATAGAACGCTAATTATAATCACAAAATCATAAGCCATATTTCATATTTTTACGTCTTTACATTTTTGAGTAATTGCGTTTACATGTTAACAAAAATTAAGAGCACGATTATTGACAATTTTCTGGTTATCAGTCGCTGAAATATGTTTAATACCTTTGTGTATTAAGCGGCTTAGTGGTTAATGTACATAGGTATTAACCGTATGTATGAAAATCGAATGCGTGTTTTGAATTTCTTTTTTCCCGATGAATTAAAACCAATATTTGGCAAATAATGATGATTATAATCACAAAATCATATATCAAATTTCATATATTTAAGACTTAATTTTTGAGTTGTCGGGTTTACATACTTGTGAAAATACCCACCGAAAGGCGTTCAATCCTTTGATTGATTTTATTTAAACTTTGATATATATATCTACACTTTAAACGTTAAATCTTTGTATCAAATCTTATACATCCATTACTTTTCGTTTTGTAGTTATCCAGTTAATTTTACCTAAACTTTAGACATCAAATCTGTGTATCTAATTTTATACATCTATTACTTTTCGTTTTGCAATTATCGAGTTAATTTATATTCGGAGAGCCGGACAGACAGATTTTATCTGAAATTATGAATCGTTCCAAAAAAGTTCTAATGTTGCTTTAAAATAGGATTTTAATATAATTAATTAAACCGTACTAACATTTGTGGCATCTGCACCGGCCAACCCTTTTATAGACAATATTGGCAGGGCACTACACACTACACTTTGAATAATTTTTATGATGAATCGTGAAGAGATTCAACAAATGATCCTTCAAGACATAATACAGATGGATATTTTTTTCTTCTTCACATTGAAGCGCAAAATAGACAATCATTACTGAATGCTAGAAAGTGCTGAATATGACACTTACCCTATTAATACAAGATATTGTATTGCATCTCCATAATGTCTTCCGATATTTTGAATGTCTAACAATAACGTGGGAATATTTTAATAATGGTTTTAGATATTTTGCGCTGATTGGAGAAGTTCGACATCCAAATGTATTGATCAATTAAGTAATTTTCAATTGCCTTTTGTATTGTAAAAATTCATACTAACGCGATTCTACCTCAAAGTATTTGGAACAGTTTCAGAATCTAATATTCAATTACGAAGAGTTTTTGCCATATCTTCAAGGTTATGCATTATATCCTAATAAATACTTTCATAAAGATGGCCAATTCATTAACGTTTATAAATATATGAGTGTTCTTTTTTCAATTTTCATGGCGTTGCAGTTTTAAAAATTTCAGCCAAATAAATGCACGTTTCATATATTTTTATTCTAGTTATTAATTTAAATTATTTATGTTCTTATTTAGTCAAAGATGCAATTCAACTTTGATTGAGATTTTTTTTTTCATATCTTGTCTTTTTTCCGTATGAAAGTTAACAGAATCTTTTTTGCTAGGTCGCGAAGGAAATTATCTCATTGCGTAGCGAATAGTTTTCTTGACACCAATTTTATGATTCTAGCTGTTGTCATTCTGAGATTAAGGTTCTAGGAAAAGTTCAGTGGTTAAGTGAGTACTTTGTTTGAATTGTAATTATTCGGTTTTTCTTTTAGTCGCAGATAGTATTACTAAGGCATCTGTTACTATAATTAATGTATAAAATGTCTATAAATTTTATAAACTGTAAAATAACTGCATTAATAAACAATAATAAGCATTTTTACTGTAAAATCTTTTGAATATTTGTTCTAAAATTTAGATATGGTCTTGCAGAATTATTTGCAGAATTTATGATTTAGATTTTATTGAATTTGCAATCAAATAAACTAATGTATTCTTTATTTCATACGTAAAATTAAATAGATTTCAAAATTCTGTTTATTTCCAGAAGTCAAAATGAAGCAAAGGAATAGTTAAATTAATGTTACATTTAAATAAAAATGCAATTTAGAATTTTTAAAAATGAAGCAAATAATAATAAATGCTTAGGCGTAAACAAGGAAAGTGAACTTTTTAAAACACGAACTTATATTATTGAAAATTATTGTCTTATATTTTTTAAATTAACGTTATGAAAATATATTTATTTTGTAAATTTTAAGCAACTACGCTCATAAATTTGTTTTTGAAATCATGAATGCAATTGATAATTTGCTGGAAAAAAATCGCATTTATAAAAAAGAACAATCGTTATGAAGAGTAATTTTAATTAGAAACCGAGGAGAAATGTTTTATAAAAAATAAGAATGATGATGATATACTGTGGTTTATACAGGCCATTTAAACTCCGCTTTTCTTAACCTCTAGACGCTAATATAACTGAAAAATGAAGTAGCATTTAAAATGTACTTCATGTTATGTTAATATATTTTAATTAGGACTTTTAAAAATTTTTTCAAATAATTTATTCTAGTAATTTTGTTCTGCAAAATCTTAAGATATATTTAATGATGTAGTGTATATAATACGAATTTAAGCATTTATTTTATTATTTTTGTTTTTCGCTTACATAATGTTCCTAAAATTTTTTTAATTACTTGCGTTTATCTTTGATTTTATCTTTTATCTTGATTTTAATAAATGTATAACATGCCTATGAAGGAATATGTAGAATCATATTTTTAAATGAAACAATATAATTTAGTTTTAAATATATTATTTTGTTTTCAATTTTGAACAATCCTTATCATTGACAGAAACTTTTATACTAACATGTATAAATATTAAAATCAATTAGATACCATATTAATTTTTTCAGTAATTTATCATTGCTTCTCTGAAATCTCATTTTTACTTTTTCTTCTGTATTAGATTATACTCTTCTAAGTTCAGTGAAAATTTTAAATTAGTTCCGAAAATAATTATTTTTTTTAAAAAGAAAATAAATTCTTATCTTTTTAAAAATAATTAAATATACAACTTAATAAATTATTGGGCCTATCGAATTCTGCATAGAGTCACTTAAACGATGATGCATTTTTAAAATGTCGAAATGGCAGCATTTAAAATTTTTTATCCGTATATTATATTGAAATGTCATTTTGCGTTGAAAAGGTTTTATCTCACACGTAAATGAGTAAGGATTGCATGAGAGCAAGAATCCACGCCAAACGATTTTCTGAAATATACTCTCCAACATTTTCTTATATCTAATATCAACAATGTACTAAATATTTAATCTATTGCATTCGCATTATTGTAATAGAAATATGAAATGTTAAAAAAATACAGTATGGAGATTTGTTACAATTTAATTGCTTTTTTTCTTTAAATTTGCTATCATTTCCATGGATGTAATTTTAATTTCCTTCTGATTTAAATTACTTTATATTTAGTTTCGAAAATGATTGTCGTTTAAATGCAAGGTTATTTAATTTAACAATTCGTTACTGTAATAATAGTAACATATATAATCTTAAATTAGTGTTATTTGCTTTATATTGTTGAATCTTGTTTGTTTCTCTAATTTTTTTTATTTTTCGGTTAGTTCAATGTGTAAGAAATATTTTTGATTTAAATGATTATTTAATTATTTATTATTCCCTAATTTGTGTTTCATTTTTGCATGTTGATTTGTTTTCTGGTACCTGTTTTAGAGTTAATGTTAGTTAGTTAGAGTTAACCAGAAAATAGAACTGTGTTTGTGCACAACTTGAAAACGGAAATAATAATTTTTTTTAACTTTGCTGTAATTACATTTCAAAGTTGATTTAATGCCATGAGAAACTGTTTTTTATTTTGTTAGGGTGAATGTTTTTTCAAACTTATTTAGTTATTTCTAGAAAGAAGACGAAATTTAGGATTTATAGAATTTACGTAACACAATAAATTTATATTAAAATATTCGATTATCGCAACTTTCTATTACAAATTAAATATTTCAACGTATTTCTGATTTTATTATTAAATATTCTTATCACCTTTACGAACCATGAAAATGATTTAATTTAGTTTAGTTATATATTAACGTCCCTTTTGAAGCAACATTAGGACTATTTTGGGACGGAAATGGTAATTTGGAACCGCGTTCAGATGACGAGAACGACACCTGAATTGGCACCCACTTTTCAAATTTTCACACCACACCAGCGGGAGGACGTTTGGTCCGGACGGATTTGACGTGCAACAGACCCCCTTACATGACGGTTCTTCGGTGGAATCGGGTCTCGAACCTGAAACTCTCCGGTTCCGAAGCCGAGACCTTACCACACGGCCACCACTGGCCTCGATAATGATTTAACGAATTTGGTTTTAAGAATCTATGAATAAATTTCAAGTTCGGATATATTAAAGATTATATATAAAATTAAGCAATTGATTAAACCTATTATTAATTTTCCCTTTCTCCAAGTTTTTGGATAATAGAATTTTGTTCAGGTTCTTGTCAATTTTGAATTAGCCAAGCTCCAATGATATAAATAACAAACTTTTAAAATACTAAAATAGGTTTAATACCTGTTTGAAACTTATTAATATCTTAAGGATATGCTGTGTTAAGTCTTAAAATTAAATTGAATCTTTCACTAATTTTTAAACGTTTATTTGAAAAAAATTGTCTGTTATATAAAGCCCTGATCGCTTAAAAAAATAAAAGAAGAATACGAATATTATTTAAATATATTATGTTAATTATAATGTTTTAATTTTTCATATCAATATTTTATACACTGTTTAGATTAAAGGTAGTAAAAAATATATTAATAAATAATAGCAGCAGTGCCATTTGTTAGACTATATTTCTCTAATATGCAATCTATTTGTTAGAAATCCAATATACCTATACTATTACTATTATTTTACTTATACTATATCCAAGTTACTTATAAAATTTACTTCTACTATTTAAATAAATCATCAAAGAAATCATTCGCTATAAGTCTGATCTAAAAATACATGAAAAACTCTTTTATTGGAGTGTAAATATGAAAGTAAAGAGTCAAATTAAAGCGAATTTTCAATCTTTGGAATAAATAGCGGTAAAGACATCCTAGTGAGTAGAAGATAAAATGATCAGTAAATAAATGGTTGAAGACACTGAATTAAGCAATATTTTATCCTTTCAGGAATAAAATTAAAAGTCCTCGGATTCATTATTCATATGATAGATTTTGAAGGCCTTAATGATGGAGAAAAAATTGTAGAATCATTAGTTTTCCGTAACAAATGAAATATTTATCTTAATTTGTTAAAAGTTTTTCTTCCTTTTAATCTTTTTATTACAGAGTAAAATGTTATTAGTCTTTACATTTGATCAGCACTATTTTGTAAAACTGGCAAGTAATTCTGCTCGTAATATATTATTTACTTGTAAGAATTTTATTTTAATTTTGCTTCTCGTTTGTAATAATGTTTAATTTAAAACCCTTGTTTTAAAAGGATTATACTATGCAAATTTTCTTGAATGTATAAATATAACATTAATCTTATTTTATTGTTTATATATTATTTTGATTAAATTATACATATTAGAACGGAAATGTTATAACAATATAACATTCCAAAGTTTTTATTTAAAGGAGAATATCTTTTAATATAGTAAATAAAAAAAATCAGAAGCATTTATCTTGATCATATTTCTGAATTCAGCATCCAGTGTTGTAGAATTTTCTGGATCTCTCGAGACACCAGTATGTCAGTCTCTCTCTACAAAGTTTCAGATTCGAATTCTTCCCTCCTTTACTTTATTAATTTTGGAGTACCCTGGGGAACACAAATTATTCGCTTACTTCATCAGTCAAGAATGTCGATCGTTGTTATTGATTGGAGGGTAAGGATTAGTGGGACTTAAGTGGATAAAAGAAGAACACACACGCAGGAACACACACACACACAAACACACACACACACAAACACACACACACACATATATTTTAAAATCTTCATTAATTTCCTAACTTTTTTCTTAATTTACCCCTTATTAATTTTATTCTAAGATATTCTTTTATTTCCTGGTCTAATTAGCAATTTTTTAATTTCATTATTTGTATGCGCGCATTTCAAACTGCTCACCTCAGCAGGTTCTCACGTTCCGAGTGAAGGAATATAAAACACTAATGCTTCCAACATTCTTCTAAAGGTACCTAAGATTCCGCTTCTTATGACTACACGTGTTATTATCAAAATCTCATTGTAAAATCACAGAAGGGAAAAATTTCTCTCTTTTATTCTTGTGTTACGAGGTAAACTGACGCATCTTTTATAATCAGTTGTTTCTTGTACAAATTAGGCTTCCGGGATGAAAGAAAGCGATATTATAATCTCAAAAATCTCTTCTATTTGGCCAAGCAACTGCTAAAACATGTTTACACACACAGATTATATATTACATAATATGTATATAGAGAGGGAGTGAGAGAGAAGCAAGATTAGAATTTGATTGGTAAAGAAAAAGAGGCTAGTGAGTGTTCAGTTTCAATAGCATCTGGTAAAATATTCGGGTAAATATCGTATGGGGTAATATATTTTAAATGAACAGATTACTTAGAAAAGTATATATGTAGGAAATGATATTGGCTGTAAACTGTTAACTGAAATATTTAGTTGGTTTCAATTGAAAGAGATGGCGACGCCAATCATGTCAAATCGGATCTGGCTGGGTTTTGTCATCCAATGGGCGAGACTCGCACTCATGTGATGTCAGGGCCCCTGGGAGGCTCCTAAAGGACTACTAACATTCGATTCTTCCGGCGGCGATGGACAAGTGAAATCTAACACCGTTTACGTGCTCCCTTTATGCATCCTTTTTAGGCTTGGCCATGTTTGGCGCCCCTATCTCAGGTGAACGCTGCTCCTAATTAAATCTTATCCCATATCTATAAATAGTGGATATATTGAAATGTTTTAATTATATGTAGTCTTAATAAATTACTTTTTTGTTAATTCGAATATTATTATTCCCTTTTACAAAAAATTCTCATTATCCCCAGACGCAGTCATATATAGTATTCTTCCTAGAAATAAAATGAATGCGACTTTTATTTAATACCAGCCGCTTTTGGTGACCCTCTGGTTAGTCGGGAGTTTTATTTGCATTTTCTTTCAATTAAATATCATAAGTATAATATGATATTCATGACTCCAGAAAGAAAATACTTAAAAGCATCAAATTATGACAGAAATTAAAATCCACTTAATTTACAAATAAATACCTACTCTGTTAATTTTGTACACAAACCACCCTAATAGAATTATTTTTAATGATAGCAAATAAAATAGGAAAAAGCTTAACTATCCTGTTCTTATATCACTCTAAATTTCGTGGTGCTTTAACTTCCTTTTCTTATTTGTGATATAAACTACTCGGATATTAAACAGAATCCTTCTTTTTTTCAATAATTAAAGATAATCGAGGTCTTATATATTTGATGATTAGAAGCGGTTTCGATTACAGTTCAACATTATAATTTATTGTTGAAAATGAGAAAAATTAATACTTTTTTAAAAATGTTTAAATTTGGGAAACATTTGCATGACTTTTAAATATGTACCGTAAGAGGATTTTTTAATTTTGAGATTGTAGAAATAATTTTTATGCTGATATGATTTTTTAAGTAATCGACAATTTCGTTTAAATATAAATTATTTTTACTTTAATTAAAACTAGAAAAGTATCTCTCAGAAGGTGCAAACTTTCCTAAGTATATATGTACAAATTTTGGTGGTTGTTGGTTAAATAGTCTGGCCTGCAGTATGCAACACATACGCATTCTCTTTTATTATTAGTTGAGATAGACATTTTCTAATTACCATTGCATATATATAATTTTATTAAAATAATATGTTACTGTTAGCATTTTTTATGAAACTTTACAGAAACTAAAACTTGTTCTTATAATATAAATAAATATTCAAAAGATGAAACTTTCGTTATGACAATAACTTTAATTAATTTAACTAATAATTAAAAATTTAAAATTATAGTTCCCTAGCACTTTTCATTAAACAAAAACAGCATATAATAATTCCAACCAAAGATTGTCCTTCCGCTGGTATGATGTGGAAGTTTGGAGAGGGGAATGCAAGATCAGGTGTCGTCCTCGTCATCTGACCGCGGTTCAAAATTATGAGGTCCGTCCCAAAATGCCAAAACCGAGAGTCTAACTTAAGGATTTTTTATATAATTTTGAAAAAAATGAAAACAGAAGAGCTTTTAATGATTCATTTACTGTTTTCAATATTTCAGTTGTAAAACGGAATGAGGAATATCAATTTATTTTCGTGCTTCAATGAATTCTGGGCTTAAGAATTTTCTTCTACAAATCTGTAGAAAATTAGTTTGATGTTGTGCTCAAATAATGAATTTTTAAAACCTCTTCATTACATTACAAAGAAATCAATTCTGTCTAGATTTCTTTTTCTGGTATTCTGTTGTGCTTTTTGACTTCGAATTTCCTTTAGGGAAAAGTATCCAGGATTTCTTGCTTTTAAAGCGCTTAAATTCTGCGCTGAAATGTACCTTTTCGAATACCATTGATTGAAAATTCTTCTGTAGAACTTTTTTCCAAATAAAAGTAGATTTCATTTCAGCACATCCTGGCTTTATCCTTATTGAAAGAACTTAAGTTCTGCCCTGAAAATTCCTTTGCATAAAATATCTTCTTCGAGTAAATCCAAGAACTGATACACTGAAAGTTAAAAATAAAGAAACGAATGGTTCCTGCTGATATCAGCTGTTTTAAAAATATTCCTTTAAAGTATAAAACTTATGCAAGAAATGCATCTTATTACCATCTTAAAGAAAAAGATGTTACATAATAAAGAAATTGTGTGTGTGTGTGTGTGTGTGTGTGTGTGTGTTTTTAAGTTACTCCTAAGTTTGAATTTCTGAAATGAAACAAGTTGATATACTATGACAAACTGAAATAAAAATTCGATTGGGTTATTCGTCATTCAGATTATAATTTGTTATTTTATAAATAAATAGGTTTATATAGGAAATATCACAGATTTGGAGATATATACATAATTAAAATATGGATATTATTATGATCAGACAATGCTGTTTATAATGTAAATAATTATAGACTTTTCAAATATTTATATTTTTATCAAATGAATACTTGTTGAATAAATTTCAATTCTCGAAAATAAAATACATTGCTTTATTCATATTCCTTAACTTTCAGCTTGTTTATTTGTTGGAATAAATTTTGATACTCTCAGTTGCTTAATGTAAATATTGATTTTCATATCCGCTCAATTTTGTAAAACACTTATACCTTTGATAAAATTGAATTGTAAGCAAACAAATGAGTTGTATATTTTTAGCTGTTGTATGATATTTTAAAACTTAAGTGTATGCCTTAAAAATGAAATGCACAAAAGCATTCCAATAATAATTAATATTTGAGGTTTTAAAGAATCCTTTTCTTTATTCTTTCGTAAGCATTACTTCTGTAAAATAAATTATCGCTCTGTAAATATTCGATTCGTAATCGAAAAATACTCCACTTTGTCTTTGATTTACTTAAAACTTTTGTGATATAAACATCAGGTGATAAATTTTTTGATATATTTTAAGTATTGGAACCTCTTTCCAATAATTATTTCCTCTTACGAAATACGTATTTTTATTTCTATCTGGTTTTACCAAATACTGCCTCTTTCAAAGTTTCGAATTGAGGTGTAAGCAAATAAATAGATTGTTGATATTTTTAATTATTGAGTCATTTTTCAAAGTTAAAGGTAAGGAGAAAAACAAAGAATATTCAAATGCACTCCAAATACAAATAAACTTCTCTATTTAAAGAATTATTGCTTTTTTTCGTTATTTCAAATAAGCAAATATTTGTGCCCAATTTATCCAATAATTTATCAGGAAAAGCCTTCTCTTCTATTCATTTTTTAAAAATCAAATTTCATGTTCAAAAACTATTAACAAATAACAGTTATTTGTTAAATAATTTGTCGCCATATTCAGAGAGAAGTACTTTTCACAATGGAGTTTGCGATGTTTCCAAGAATATTCCTGTTCTCTTATATTAATCTGTAATTCCCTAATTATTTAACGTATAACCGATGAGAAACAACAACAACAAAAAAAGCCTTTTTTTGTGTGATACTGTCTTTTAGTGCATCCTTGAGATGACCCTTGCTTAGTTACCTATAAAAATTCATAGACTTAAATAAAAAAATAAAAAACTATCCCTCTATAAATACCATATGCGATAGTTTTTTTTCTTGTTATATATAATGTATTTTGTTACATACAGTGCGCGAAAAAAGTATAAGGACAACATGTAATTGCATGAAAATATGCTTTATTTCCATTTCACCTAAATGAACTTTTTATATTTCTTACTTCTGCTGCATAATTTTGTGATAACACTTATACCACATAAAAAAACATAATTTAACTTCAAAATATTGATTTTACAAAATTTAACACTAAAGGAAATACGGAAAAAATTATAAGGACATGTTGTAAAATACTTAAAAATATGTTTTAATAATCAAGAGCACTACCTTTTTTTTCAATCACTTGAATAAGCCGAGAGATCATAGATCCTGAAAGATCTTTTAAAATGTCCACAGATATTTTTTCCCAAGCGTCTTTGATAGCGACGACAAAATCTTGTGTACATTGATACTGTGTGCCGTTTTTATAAACTTCTCGGGCTAGAAGTCCCCATAAGTTTTCGATTGGATTAAGATCGGGACTTCTCGCCGGCCAATCAAGTAAATTTACAGAATTAGCTCCAAAACCAGAGTTTTGCACTCGTAGAAACGTGTATCGAAGCATTATCCTGCTGAAAAATATAGTTCCCTGAAGTAATTAGTGGCGCTTCAGGTAACAAACTTTCTCCTAACATATCAAAATACCTGTCCGAATTCATTTTACGGTTGATAAATACAATTGGAGTGGTTCCATTTGCCGCAAAAGTGCCCCATACCATAACCGAGCCACCACCATATTGACACCTGGAAAGCACTTCCTTACTCTTTCGCAGATCATACCAAAAATAACGAAAACCATCAGGTCCATCAAGATTGAACTTTTTTTCGTCCGGAAAAATTACATCAGCCCACTTTTGACCAAGAGAAATGTATTTTTTGGCAAAGTAAACTCTTCTTTTCTTATGATGATATGTAAGAGGGGGGCGTGCCACTAATTTCCCATAAGAAACTTGAGGATGTTTACTCAAAATATTTCGAACAGTCCTTGTTGAGCATGGTAAACTCAAATTTTGTCTAACTTCATTTGCAGTTTCTCTTTTCTCGCAAGCTCTCCTTACAATCATTCTTTTTTGTCCACGAATGAGAATTTCTGGTCTCCCATTTCGCTTTTTCATACCATACATCCCAGGATTTTTCAGAAAATTATAAACCACCGTTTTAGATCTCTTGATTCTTTTTGAAATTTCCCATCCACTTAATCCACATTCTCGAAAAGCAACAATTTTTCCTTTTTCAGAGACAGAAAGTTGAGTTCCTTTGGGCATCGTTTAAAAATTCACACTGAAAGTCGCCGAGTGGGAAATTCTTTTCGCAAATGAATCTTTTAACTCGGAATTGTCATTTTATGCTTTCAAATATGCAAATTGTTAAATAATTACTGGAGAAAAAGCAATGTCCTTATACTTTTTTCCGTTTTCATTTAGGTTTAAAAATCAAAATTTAAATTTTAGCAGATTTAAAATTGAAAATTTTAATTACTTTACGCATAAAATATTTTAGTTTTACTTCTATTTTTGCTGCAAAAATTTGCATACGATTCTGTAAACAAGGCTTCTATATTTGGCGATTTTTCGCCTGTCCTTATAATTTTTTCGGGCACTGTATATGTAATGTTATACACAATAACATATTTAAGGCATAATTTTATCTTTTTTATTTGCTATTTTACTTTTGCTTCATTAGTTGTTATACGAGAGACAAAAAAATAGGCCTTGCATAACTCTGTCGTCTGCTGGCACAATTTCTAAGACGATGCTTCCACTATGTACTTTATTAAACTGAAATTGTAAATATGTCATAAAATTGACGAAATAGGCAAAAAAGGGAAAATAAATAAATTTTAGCGTACATATATAAATTAAAATTATTCAGAATATTGATACGTTTGTAATATTGCATTTCTGCGCCGCGAGCCTCGTGATAAGGAAGATATATTTACATATACAGTAACGGCTGTTGAATGCATGCCGCGCCAATTTATGGGTTAATGACGTTGAATGGACTTCAATCGTAAGTCCATTTGTCATTTTTGCGATGAATTTAACAGAAAAAATTGAGGATCCCGAATATTCAAGAAATGTGGCAATAGCCCATCAGTAAATGAGAATAGAGGTTTGAGTCAGTATGAGTATAGAGGCGCCGCGAGCCTCTCTTTGCAGTGTTGATCGCTTGTGAATTCTTTAAGCATTTTATGCTCTTGTGACTATTTTATATCGATTATTTGCTTAAGTGTTGCTATTTATTGCAAGTGCTTTTCTGTGTATTCTACTGTACTGTGAATTTCTACTCTGCATTCATGTTTCCTTAGAATAAAGCATCGTTATCCTTTCCGGAAACTTTTGACCTTTTTCGCCGTATAGTCTAAGGATAAAATTTTGTTTTTAAAAAAAATCATTTGCTTAATTTTTAAAAATTAATTGCAGATTAGGAGTAGATAATTGAATAAAAAATTTTACTACCTACAGTAAAGATTCGAAGCAAGTTTCCTAATCTTCAATTTAAAAAATATTTTTCTTTTTACTCCGATTGAAATATTACATTATATGCATAATTGATTCAATTTGTAATGCCGAGATATATCTTTCAGTTGTCTTCGTTATTTTGCCAAAGCAGAGACAATTGAGACAATAATAAAGTAAATTTAAATTATTCGCAAGTAAGAGAGAGAAATGAATCTTAGATTTGAATTCTCAATCTATACTTACATAAAGCTCAATGTGTGTGCGTGTGTGTGTGTGTTGGCACTCTATAGAAAAGACCATTTGACCTCCAACTACCAAATTTGGTACATGTATACCTTGGAGGTCGGAAATGTGCACCTGGAGTTCCTTTTTTTTTAATTTTAATTAGAATTTTAATTATTAATTAAAAACTAACTTTCCCGCCAAAATAAAACTTCATTTCCCCACCACCAAATGAGTAAGGCTTCAGCAATTTTTCTCCACGCTAATGAGGCTTAGGTTTAACATTTTTCGGCCGGTTATTTCAAATGATTCTGTTTATTTTCTTAATGTTTGAGGCGTTTAAAATTAAACGTTGTTAATTAATCGATGTTTCAAATTCATTCTGAAGCACTTTTGAATTAAAATAAAACAGAATACAGGAAATTAAAAATGTCTAATCTGCATAGCGTTACCCCAACTGGCGTAGAAAAATTCACGCATTTGCGTTACCGTAACGGGTTGAAAATTCACGCATGCGCATTGTGTTCTGATTGTTTTAATCTATTTTCAACTGAATCTGACTTGATTTAAATTATTTTTAGGTTAGTAGTATGCTTTTGTAATTAAATTGTATTTATGTTTTTTTAAGTTCATCGTTTTTTAAGTAATTTTTTTACCTTTTTCCGACTGATTATTTTAAACGATTCTGTTTATTTTCTTAGTGTTTGATGCATTTAAAATGAAACATTGTTAATTAATAAACCTGCTGATGATGAATCTGAAAAGACTTTTTGACAAATTCTTGAGATATTACGTAAATTAAGAAAGATATTCTTTAGTGCCCATAAGGTTTAAATGCTCAGTGACTCTGTTTTCAGTAATCATATTACAAAAAAAAAATGCTTTGTAAATAAATTCTACGGGAGCTTACAGAAAATTAGGAAGATACAGATTACGTTATGACTGAAGGCCTTTATAATATTATGAGTGAATTGAAATTTGAAGTTTTAAAATATTTTAATATGGAAGCTATTAAAGTAGGAATTACATAAAATATTTAATTATTAAAATTTTAACTAGCATTAAGATTGGAAAACCGGCTTTTGGCCAAAGGCGCCTAGTTTAATATTTCGGTGGCTTTTGTAGTATAATAGATTTGTTTCTTGTATTTTTTTTTAATTTGAATAGTGAAGAGTGATAATTATATGGCGAAAATAATTCCCATCGGAAATTAATAATATAGGGTACATTTTTTTCATATATTTTAATTATTTTTTATGGTTTATTGCAATGCATTTAAATAAAATTTATACTTGTGCCTCAGCATTTTATTTTTTGGTTTACGTTTAGTAAAATCAGTTCGACATTTTCTAAATTCTGCTTTATTCATTTATTTAATGTATTCAAGTCATTTTTGTGTGTTTTCCCACTATTATTTCTGAATTATTTCTGATTAAACGTTAAGCAATAAACATAGAAGTTAGAAGACACAAAGACTCTGATCCAAATTTCAGTTGAAGGAAAAAAAAAAAAAAAAAACGCATTGAAAAGCATTTAAGATTGGCAAATAAGTTACTTTCATTAAAAAAAAGTTTTGGTTGAAATTGTAATTACATTCTACAGGATGGTTATAATTAAACTTTCCCTGTAAACATCATCCTACAACGCAAACGGGTGAACGGATTGCAACGAAATTTGAAATATAAACTGTAAACGAGATGCGCTCACGGAATTTCGGGAAAATTTTTCAAAATATCCAACAGAGGGTGCCTATTCCGAAAAAATATTACGTTGAACACAATATGGACCAAAATGGAATAGAGAAACAATATTAACATTTCTTGAATATTTTCTGGTGACTTTTTCATCGAATCACATTAAGGAAGGTAAGTAAAGGTAAGGAGAAAAAAAAATAACAGTTCACCATTTGAGTGAGAAAAAATAGCAACAATAGTTCAGTTTGCAGAAACAAGAATAGACTATGCACATGAGGAGCAGCTGTTAATCGTGTCCAAGACGTTGTAAGGAAAGTCATTTCACTGACTCTCCGATCCACCCGAAGGCACACGGTTAAAGAAAACTGAATGACCAGAACGCCGCAACAGCAATACTGGCGGGAACTGTGGTTGACTCCTAAGGGACTTCACCGGCCACGGTACAACCCTTCCCGAAGGAAGTACATCCCATCATCGATTGGAGGAGCCAGATCCTCCACCTTTTTGTGTCCCTCCAGGGTGGCGAGATCCAACCACCACACCGGAAGCATCTCATCCTCATTTCGAGGTGCCCCTCCTGGGGTTACGATGTAAGGAAAGTTCTCCATGTGACTACCTTCATTCATCTACAAAATTTCAAATCAATGGACAGTGTAGTCAGTTCAACAGCAGATTATAAATGATCAGTTTGGAAACGTTATGGCGTTACCAGCTTCGCGCATGAAACGTTATGGAGTTACCAGCTTTTCCCGGTTTTTCAGTTTATTATTCATAATTTATTTTCTGGATTGTTAATATTGTATTTGTATTCCGTTATTGTATTAAATGTAATGTTAAAGGCGCCCACTGGTAGACATTTAGGGATTTTTTTTTTCAAAATTTAGTGAGCGCATTTCGTGTGCAGTCTATACACCAAATTTCTTTGCAATCCGTTTGCGCTATAGGATGCTGTTTATACGGGAAGTTTAATTATAACCAGCCTTTTTATATGCGAATGAGTATGCAATTTAATATTATTTACCTAAGTCATTTTGCTAATAAAAATTTTAATTAACTAAAGAGTGAAATGCAAAACTTGTAGATAACTAACGGATTTTTTTTCAAACATAGTCCATTGTTGATTTTCAAAATGATATATAATATCGTTTACTAAAACTGTTATAGAAATTAAGTCATGAAAATTTAGATCAGTTATGCAAACAAACATTGCTAAAATAAACACACCTTTGACTGAAAAATGCTCTAGTTATTTTTAAAAAATATATGCATTTAAATAATTGACATCTTTGTTATTACACGATATGTTGAATAGTTCTATAGAGCATTTACAAAAAATGAAAATTAAGCGAACGATATTAGAATTCAAAGACATAATTACTCCATCCTTATTGGATTAAATAAATAAATAATTCACATTTATTTGAAATAATTTTTTCTTCAGCTCACCGCATGGATCTTTTTTAAAGCAATTTTATCAAAGGTGCATATTTTTAATTTACAATGAAAGACTTCAACAGAGCTGTTAATAAATAAAATAATAGGATTGGTTTTTGAATGTTTAGTCATTTATGAAAAATAAAAATGTGCTTTAGAATTTTGACATAAAAGCACTTCAATAACAAATCAATTCTTGTTTGTTATTAAATTCTGTTATCATCTGTTCTTTCATCACGATTATTTGTAGAAATTGGATTATTGCTTTGGGCCTATCCCATTTTTAATCTTGAAAGGTTCTCTATTCTTCATTGAATAGAAATAAAAAGTGATAAAAATGCCATAAAAATTATGTTAATAAATTATTTGTCGCCACTTTCAGAAAAAAAAGCATTTTTAGTGGATTATATAATATTTATAGGGGCGTGTTTTATCTTTTTCGTATTTCAGTTGTTTCATTATTACTTATTATAAATCATATAAATAATGTGACCTTTTCATAACGAGGGAAATTATGACAAGTGAACATGAACTGTCGGAGAAGATTTTAAATTTTATCTTCTATGACCATGTTTTTATTCAAAAATAGTCAGAAACATGAAAAGTGACTTATGGCAATTACTCTCAGCTCTCGGTCTAGTTTTCCTCGAACTGAAAGATGAATATGGACCAATTTCTCTTGAAAGTCCTGCTTGAAGTCAATTTTTCCATATTTATTTTAGAAAGACATGCTTTGATTTATATTTGGCGCTCCAAAATCATTTTGACAACTAGAGGATTTCATATTTTTTTACTTTGACGACATGCCATGTTTCCATACCCGAAATTCACAACATAATTTCGCATCAGTTTCTGAAGGACACTTGAGAAATTGAGAAATCTGCGCTAATGACTTCAGTCTCTCACTTATGAGAATCTTATTTTAAACATTGAACTCTAAAAGTTGCTCGAATAAAATTAGAATCACATCAACCATGAAATAAATATGACATAACCGTCATCAGAAAGAAATGCAATGTTTAAACGAAACGAATGACAAGTAATTTTAAATAACAAGTTAATAATTTTAAAGCAATTATGAGGTGCACCGCAAACTTAGGAAATTCTACCCAATTATTTATCGCTATTCCGCAAAAAATATTTTTGCTTTCCAATTTTTTATTTCATTTTTTAATTTGTTTGGAAAAACATGTTATTTTATTTTTCATTCGGTTTAATGCGTTCTTTACCTTACTTTGAAATTAATTGGGAAACAACTTGCATCTTTGTTTGAAATAATGCTTAATCCATAAATTAAAATTGTGTGCACCAGTTGGGTAAATTAAATAATCAAACAAATTTAAAATCATAAAATGAGAGCATAGCTCAGTTTCCTATGTAAATCTACCTGAAGTGTTTTCAAAAGTTTATTTTTTTAAAAAATATTTAATTTTGTTTCTAATTTCTTTATGTAAGTTACTTACTTTAAGTCGTTGAATAATTTGAGAAGTTTGAAGAGAGATTTTTTTGAGTAATTAAGATTGCATACTCTTAATAGACAGTTAAAGTAAAGATGTATTATGTCTAATTTGAAATAATTTATTCATTATACTGTTAATACAAACTCAATGAACAGTTACCCTACAAACAATGAAGCCTCCATATATCAAAATATTGATGTATCGTATTTATTTGAGAATCATGGATTTTCAGTAGATAACACAACTTTTGTATATAAAATAGGATTTCCGTGTATAGAACAAACAAAGAAATAAAAAAAAATATTAGTTTTAAAAACTTTAATAAGGAAGACGTTTTTTTCTTCGATTCTGATTGCAACAGGAATCATTTAAGATCAAAAATTATTCATACAAAAGCAGAAAATATGCAGTTGCTGGTAAGTTGCTTGAATTTCTTAGTTTCTGTTTTGAAAATCATTTTTTTAAAATTTGAAATGAGATTTTTTGTTTAAATTTCGTTTAGTTTTAGATTTTTTTTATTGTGAGTATACACTCTAAAAGAAAAAAAAAAACGAGTTTATACTCTCTGTAAGTATAAACTTCTTTTAGGTGTGAAAAAGGAATTCAGCTAATAACAGACAGAAAATGTCATGAAAAACGAAGCTATAGCGGAAATAATTTTGAAATTTCGACTTCAACTCTTTCGAAAACCGTTGCCGTTATTTCTATAATTTTTTTTAAAAATAATTTCTTTAATACTTTAAAATGTTAAACATTCTTGAATTCCAAAAAATTTACCATGCATAGTCGTTTTAACATGAAAACGATGAAAAATTTACATTAAGAATATTTCTGTTTACTTAAATTTCTATATGTCAAGTTTTCACCAAGTATTTTCAAATTCGATATAAAGATGGTCACCCAAGTTAGCCCTTTTGTAAGCATTCTTTTTTCTAACTTAACACTAAGCTTGAAGCAAGGAATGAGTGAGCAATGGAATGGATTTTTCTTCGACTTATTGTCAACACAATTTACGTAAAATGTTGACTAATATATGTGGCGCCATCTATCGACATTTAATTGTATTACGTTGCTGACAAATTTGATCTAGTAATATCGTATGAACTATTTCTATTAGCAACATATCTGCTGTTAAATTCATTGGAGGGGATGGAACGTTTTGGACGGGTTTACAGATGACGTTTTATCATTCTTTAAAGAAAGAGATGAATTAATGATGGGGTTTTATGTACTTTTCTATGTACTTTTCAGACAAATTATAAAATATCACTGCATGTCATCATATCAAATAGTAGTCGATTTAATTCAGTCAATTTTGGTTATTCCGTATAAAGGCATGACTATTTCAAGGTGCATTTCCTACTCAATGCAACTGCATGCAAATTAAACTTTATCTCATTCAATTTTACTTTGCAATAAATACATAAATAAATAATTTTATATAATGATGGATTTTTTGTGAAGCTTTAGTATTACATAATCCTAGAAATAATGAAATTTATTGTAAAGTCTAGAGCTTTGTTTCACCAGCATTCAAAACTTATTTTCAGATAATCCTGATTTTATGCGAATTCCTAATTCCTGATAATCCTGCTTTCTTGCGAATTTTTTTTCAGAATTATAAAATAACAATACTTGCAAATGGTAGTTAATTAAGAATGTTATATTAGAATAATGGTCTGAAATCAATCGAAATAATAATTTTGATTTGAATTAATTCGACAGCAGGCTTTTACAATTAAATAAAAGCTCAAAATTAAATAACTTTCAAAATGGCGACAATTACTTATTTCTAGACAATTGCGCATTTTTGTTTATTTAACAATCTGACTCTTATAAAGATAAAGCTAGATCATATCATTTCTTGAAAGTAATTATGTTCGTGTTTGAGGCTACTTCTGATCGTTCAGGGTATTTTAATGTATTTCAGTATTATCTCGCAGTTTAATATGAATTTTATATTGTAACAGGAGGTACACTTCGTGTTTTTTCTTTGAATTAATTCATTTCTTTTTTTCTGTCAGTCGTCATATCAAAGAACATCATATGGTATCAAGAAAGAATGACAACGCATGAAATATTAATAATGACATTTACTTCTATGGCTGATTAGCGTGAAACTTCCGTCAATAAATTTATTTCAATCGGTAGGTTGACTGTCATTTAATTGAGAAGCGATATACAGGGTGGTTATAATTAAAGTTCCACTTTGAAATTGTCATAAAAGGAAAACTACTGGACCAAATGTTATCAAATTTGACAATAGTTTAAAGAGGTCATGGGAATTTCTTTTCCGTTAAAAAATGGGGGGGGGGGTCTAAAAACATCCTAGAAAGGGAGAAATGGCGCTGTATGCAATATTGTTAAGCAAAAATCGGACATGAAGACATCGGTTTAAAATGTGTTTAATCGTTTCTGTAATGTTACAAAGCATGTTCAACGTGGCTATCACCATTCTCTGAAAGCAAGTTAAATCGCATTACTGCACTTTCAACAGTAGCTCTTAGCATATCAGGAGGAATATTACGCACATGTCGGTGTATAGCATCTTACATTTCCGCCGAATTCTTTAGTTTATCACCATAAACAGTGCTTTTTGATACAACACACATTGAACATGCTTCGTAAAATGTTTCAGAAACGATTAAACATTTTTGAAACCGGTGTCTTCATGTCGAATTTTTCTTAATAATATTTCATACACTGCCAGTTTACCTTTGGTGGTGAGTTTTTCAATCTTTTTTTGGCAAAAAAGAAATTCTCGTGATCTCGTTTAAACTGTTACCAAGTTTGATAACATTTGGTCCAGTAGTTTTCCTCTTATGACCATTGCAAAGTGGAACTTTAATTAAAACCACCCTTTATATCGGTTGAAATGGAAATTCATTTTCAACCAGCAATTTATATTGCGATGAATCACTGCCTTTTCTTGCTTGCTGATTTCAATAAATTAGATGTCATTAGAATTCAGTAAATTATAATATCTTCTAATAATAAAGATGAATGTATGTGTATTGGTGTTCTATAGGCCAGATCATATGACCTGGAGCTACCAAACGGCACATTTTTGAAAAGAGGGAATTAGCACTTTGGAGTAATTTTTTGGGGAAATTTTAATTAATATAACTGAATTTTGACGTTTTCCGAGACAATACTTGAAACTTGTATTTCACAATATCGATTTAACTTAAAATTTTTTTAAAAAAATCTTTAATTAGATAAAATTTAATTGTCGCGCAAATTATTCTCGGATTTTGGCTTAAATATTTTTTACACAATTTTCTTCAACAGTTGTCATTGTTGTTTTAATCGAATTCCTTGTTCCGCCAAATATTTAGTCGCTCGATTTTCTTTCATTGTTGAAATCTAAAGAATAATTTTGTTTAACTTATATGTAATCAACTAATGAAAAAGCGAAATTACAACACCGTTAAATTTAAAAGATATCCAGACAATTACGTTTTCTATTAGCACCATTATATCATGGGATTATTCAATAATAGGATGGTTCGTATACACAATAAACAGATCAGATTTAAGGCATTGATAAAACACAGTTTTGATGTATATTACAATTTTATGCTTCAAAATATTTTCCTGGCTGAATCCTAAATTTTAACTTATTCTTAAGAGATTTAATTGGCAGAAAGTTCCTCCTGCATTCCCGGCGAATTAGCTGGTCGACAACAGCGGCTAGTTGAAAATAATCATAGGAACATGAGAGTGAAACAAATCAGTTGGGGAAAAGTCAAGAGTTTTACCCCAAAGTCACTGTATATTGATTTTGTGATCACTATCTATGGCCCTTTGAAATAATTTTTTATTTTGTATATGTAGATAATGTTAAAAAGCATTGATTTAAATGTATAGTTTATAAATTTGGCACAACATAAACTAATTTAAATAATCAAGTTAAATGTTAATTCGATGCTTTTGTCATTCACTTTCTCAATATTTTGGTAACCAACAGTTAGACCAGAATATTGATATTCCGAAATATTATATTATTAAAACAGTCTTCAAAGAATATAAAACTGAACAAAATTATCCATAATGCATTTTTCAAAAATGTTGTGCAAGACGCATTAATATCTTTTATTTATGCTAATTGTAATTTGAATTATAAAGAAATCTTTCCCTTATCAATGAAAATCCAATTATATTGCCGTTCTAAAATACATTTGGAAGTAAAATTGCATAAAACTTAAGTCAACTTTACAATGAAAGAATTTCATTATGTAAAGACCGTCAGTTCTCAAAAAAAGATATTTCAAGCATGTTGCCACGACCATTAGCTGGCTTTCGAAACCTTTGTTTTTGTGACCCGACTGAGACACCACATTATATTCCATTTATTCAATCTGGGAAGCAAAAAGTTGTGATAAGTTTTCTTCCTTCTGGATTCTATTTAGATAGTAAATAGAATTAAGGAAAGATTTTGTTTTCTATTAATTCAAAATACTGGTAAAGAAAAGAATGCTGTGAATCTTGGATTCAAGTCATGTTTTCCTAAGTACAGCAGGATGAGTTGACCAGTAAGCTAAGACTTTTTCTCTCCCTCTCTCTCGCTGCAATTTCGTGAAATGAAGAATCGTTTTTATTCATTTAACTTATTTTATTTCAGAACTAGCCGCCTTTGGCGACTAGCCGGTTCGCCAGCATTACCGCTCGCAACAATTTTGAATTAAATGTTTTAAGTAACTGGTCACTTAATAGATTCTCAAACAAAACATTTTTTATCTTCAAATTTTGATAGTCATACCAAGCTTGAGCTGTTATTTAGATCGTTTCGTTCAATTTACTATACTTATTTTGCTAATTGGTTGTCATTTCCGGTAAAACTTCAACATTAATTTAAAGTGGAAATGATGAAATTGCAATTAATATTAAGATATATTTTAATAAAAGCAAGCGTTTTATTTTATTTATCAGCATTTATGGTTATTTATTTATTATTATTATTATTGAATATGAGTATTGCAAAGAGAATCGCTCGGTATTTAAGTCCTATGTGAACTACAAAATATTTTTCATAATTTATGTAATATCTCAAACAATATTTGCTTTCAAAAGGATTGAAATGAAATCAATAATAATATTTTGTTCCGGCCTATAAATATATTTCAAAAATTATGAAGTCTAAATTTAATGCAGTAAGGTATCATATTCTGAGAAATATTCTGGACACACCAAATTTTAAAGTAATGAATGAATGTTTCTATTTTCCACGATCAACTAAGACTTATTTATGAAGTTTTGAATGTGAAAAATTTAAAAAAACTCAACATATTCATAATCTTAGGACAATTAATCTTGAGAAACCTGCGCGATGATTGGTTTATTTTCTTTGAAACGATCGATGGAAAATCTAAAATTATCCTTTTTTTATTGAATATTGATATTCAAATTTTCATATATCAGTCAGTTTAAGTAATTGATTTAGTTGATTGGAAATTAACTCTTTTTATTTAAAATATTAGTGTTTCAAGAACATTTTGTTATTCGTGATTTCCACAGCAGAAGCTTTATGTAAAATCAAAAATTCGTTATTTATTAGAGCATTTATTGAATGGAGTTACATAAAATATAATCATTTTCCATTTAGACCATTTTAGCAGATCTGTGTCTTACTAAAGCTTTACAAATTAGCTCTGTGGCCCTGATTTGAATGGATATCCTGTTCATATTAAACAAAACTTCCCTTAAAATAAAACTGATTTATTGGATTAATAATATAGAGAGTGTAAAAGATCATAAAATAATTTTTCTTGAATTTATTTTTTAGAAAAAATAATATTTCATATTTGTTTCATTTCCTACAGACACGTGCCGAAAATTATATTTTTGCAGATTTCATTTCCAAAAAGATTTAATTTATTTTTAATTGGAGCTTTAATCAATGTGATGGCAACACTTTGATGAAAGCTAATTTTTTCCCATGAATGCGAAGCGTGCTCGTGCAGCTTAAATTTTATTTTTATTTTGTACGAAAAAAAATGTTGAAAAATATAGTTAAAATATTTATTTAAAACTTCATTAAAAATATAAATTTAATTTTAAGGTTAAAACATTGGTATCATTTAAAAGATAAATTTTTGATCTTTAACTTCATGTAAAAATCTTTTTTTGTGCGGTAATAATTTCGGAAGTTATAGCAGAAACACGCCAAAATTTTGCTTAATTTTTAAATTAATAAAATTCTAATTAAAACTTCGAAAAAATAACGCCCAGGTGCACATTTCCGACCTCCAAGGTATACACGTGCCAAATTTGGTAGCTGTAGGTTGAATGGTCTGGCCAGTAGTGCGCCAACACACACACACACATTGAGCTTTATTATAAGTATAGATGAAGAGGGTAAAAATAATGAATTGCATCACTTAGTTTATTGCAATTTTTTGTCTAAACTTTAAACCGTTTTTTCGTTCTTTCGATCCACTATAGTATCCTTCTTTCCCACTTAAATAACTTTTACTTTAAATAACATTCAGTTTCTGAACAATTTTTAGTTAAGAGTGGAATCACAGTCAATATGAATCCGCTATATTGTTAAGTCTATAATTTTTTTTTCGTAGGCATTCATAGACTTTTCAATACTTATATAAGTAACAAATTTTTCTATAAAGCAAGATTGTGCAAGTTTCTTCAAGAAAAGTAATTAATAAGAATTAATTATTTTAAATAAAATAATTCTTAGAATGGTCAATCAGTATTTATTTCAAATAATTTTGATATTATATATATTTAGTTGTTGCTTTTATTTATTTCACTAATTAAAATAAATTAATGTATAAAGTGGTTTTAGTTTCGCAAAATACAATTTTAATTCATAGCTGCAGTTTTCTAGTTAATTAATTTACGCTTAGTTTTATTTTTCTTAAGATTAAGTATTTTTGATAACAAATGCTTCTTTCAATAATTTTACTATAATTCTTTGCTTAAGCAATGGTTGCAAAGCAAATTCGATAACATTATTGCTATATTCCAAATTATAAAAAAATGCAAAATTATATGTATTTAATTGATCAGAAAATAAAATTAAATAAAAATGCAAGCTATTTTATTAATATACAAATATTGAAAGGAATTATAAATCATGTTATTAACACAGAGCTATATATTATTTGCATAAATCATGTGTAAATGTAATGTAATTAATTGGAAAATCAATATTTGTAATAATAGTCACATTCGTATATCAACTAAAACAATATGTTATTATATTTTGAAATAAACATATTAACAATATGTTATTTCAAAATTCTAAAAATGAGGCTAAATTATATTAAAAACGATAAGGAAATAAAAATGCAAATTAATTTAATAGTAATTCTGCAATGATTTAATAGTAATTTAATTAATTACTATCAAATTTTTGCAAAAATATTGAAAGAAATTATAAATTACATTGTTAACAAAGACTATATATTATTTCCATAAATTTAATATAACTAGTAACTAATTGGGAATCAATATTTGCGGTAATAGTTTCAATCAAAATAAAAAAAAATATGTCATGTTATTTTCATGCATGATTTCTGTTTGAGTTTAAGTATGCAATTTCTATTGTGTTTACAAAATAGATATTGCAGGAAAATAAAACTTTAAATAATTACTGAAAAATAAGATTTAAAAACATTTTTAATTTCACATTTTTTTATATTTTTACAATGGAATGATATTTTGAAGTTTTTTTAAAATAATAAAGTCCTATACTTAAGTCACGTTTTTCAATTTTACATAAATATTTGTCGTAATAAGTATATAACTCTTTGAGAGAATTATTTTTTCTATTCTAAACGTTGCTCATTCTAATCAGTTTTATCAAAAGAGTATGCTTTTTACGTATAATAAAAAAAAATTCTAAAACTATAAAATATTAAATAAATTGCTAACTCTTTTAAATATCGTCTTATTTTTCAAGAGAAAAAAATTATGCTTGTGGGTTAAAAAAGAAACAAAGACATTCCGATAGCAAAAGAAGTTTCAAGTTTGAAAGGTCGCTTTGTTTTTTTTAACATAAATATTACTTCGACAAAGCAAATCATTGTTTTGGGTCGAACCAACAGCAAAATAGAAAGAACTTATTTCTTTTTGCTTTAAATACAACTTCAAGTGATAAAAATAACAATCAAGAAACAACTTAAAGTCAAGAAATAACAATTACAGAAATATTTGTCGTCGTTTGTAAAAAGAAGCTATTTCAATATTTGATTTTATTCTTTTTTAAAAAAAGAATTTTGGAGTACAAATAAGAAATTTTGTTTCAAATTGTTGAATTTGATTTTAAAAGTGCTTTAGAATTTCGATGTTAACTCAACAGAAACTTTAATAATTCTCAGAGAAATGTGTTCACTTATTTGAATTCGTTTGTTGTTAGACAATTACAATAGGCTCATAGTAATCCAGCAGAAGATAAAAGAACAAAAGCGTTAGTTAAAGTTCGTTAAATAAAGCATTTAGATTGCAAAATTTATTTCAATTGTAGAAAATATTAAGAAATTTTCACTTCTAGATAAAATTTACCATAACTAGAGAATTTCTACCCTATATAAATCCAAACTACTAAATAAATTTCGTTCTAAAGTTTCTTTTAAATATTGGGAAAATAACAATCAGAGGATTTTGTGTTTTGTAGCATTTTATATAAAAAAATTCTTTTGCATTAAAAATATGTTTTTAAAATGCGTTTATTAATATACGCGTTGGAAATCTAACGATCCCTAATATTAAATTGTCTTTTATTGATTTATTGTGGCGAGTATTTATGAGTTTGCTCAGAAATATTGGAAATATAAGCAATATTTTAATGAAATGTTTGTGAGAATTAATTGCACCATTAATTTTTATCAGTAAAAAAACGTGAGAATTTTATGCTTAGTAACTCTAGATAATTAGCTTATGTATAATAAATATCACCCAGTTTAATTCAAAATATAAACAGTATCCTAATAGCTATGGTGCCCCAAGGTCATTAGCATCGACATGCTGCACTGATTTCTCGCTAATGATCACTCTCATTCTTTTTTTTTTTTAAGACGGAATGCTAGAGTAGGTAGATTGTCGAAATAACAGAATACTAAGAATCAATATAATTCATTTTTATTTTCTTGCATACAAAGGTAATCAAGGTGATAATATTGTAAACATAAAAAAAGAATCGAAGTCAAGATTTTGATGAATGTCCATATTTGAAACATCTGTGGATCCGCAAGACAAATTTTTGGTGCTACCTCCGTCATTGAACATGATAATTGAACACATTTGGAGCTGGTCTGAAGAAAATTGATGTATGAATTAATTACAAAATTTGTATATTTCTCTCAAATTTTGGTTTAAATCTATTCAGAAAAATTCGGTCCGTCCTCTTATCCAAATTTTAATTAATATGATAACTACCAAATGAAAAGAGTTAGATGAATAAAATTTGATATATGGATTTAGCATATAGGTGTGTATGTTTATCAAAGTTTGAACCAGCTTGATCAGAATGTTAACCGTCTGTCTGCTTGCGCGTTTGCATGCATGCACGCGTAATAACTCACTAATTCAATAAATGGATTTTGATGTGTAATCTTATGACTACAATTGTAGTTTTGTATCAGTCGTTAAAAAGACATTCAAAATATATATTTGGCTTTTGGCACTTATGTATTAATCACCAAAGATTGCACATTAATAGGCTTGTCTAGTCTAGTCTCGGGATCCTAAAATGAATAATACACAATTTATAGTCATTGTTTAGATATATCTTATTCTTGTTAATATTACCAAAAACTTATCAAAATCTTTTATCTTTTCCAGTAGAGGAAAAATGACTGTGGTAAGTGGAAGACTTTGTCATGTTGTCTTAATGTGTAAATATATTTATAACTATTTTCGTGGGATTATCTCTGATCAACATCATTTGTATATTATTTCAAACCACAACTGTAAATAGTATAGACCTGCCTGCTGTTAATATATTAACAATATCATTTTCTGAAGATTCCAAAGAAAACACATAAGGAACATCAAGAAATACTGAAGCAATGTCAATAAGAGGTCCGGGTTGTAAAAAAGTTATTGTAACTTAGAATGTATCAAACTTATATCGTGTGAAAAAATTCAAATATGTTTCTTCACATTCATGTTATTCGTTGAGATTTTGTAAGAAATTATACTGCATTTATGAGTCCTATTTTGAGCCTTCACCAAGAAATTAGGATAGAATGTTGCAAATGCATTCTTTTATACCAGATGGTACAAAGGATGCTTAAACTTATGAGGGAAATCTGTTTTCAATATTAGATTTATATTAAATTCTTGTTTTGAACACAATAAACATTTCATTACACAATATACAAAAAGTACATAATACTGTTTAATTAATTTAAGAACTGTTCTATATTTTCAATGAATGAAAAATATTCTATTATTGTCAGGATTGCCATTGATCCTTTGGTAAAAAGGTGAGATGATATTTTTGAATGATCTTTTTAAAATAATAAACTAGTGTTGATCATATTAAAATTTAAAAAAAAAACTTATCCAACTAAGTACAAGTAAGTTAGTCTAAAAATATATGCACAGAAAAACGATTGATCATAAAAAGCGAATTTATTAAATATGGTCAATTGTTAACATCGTCATTTTAATTTGATCTCTCGTATATTGTAAAAAATTATTTAGAATATAATAAAAGTTTCGGTAGTCATATATGAAATCAATTTTTGACAATTATGTGCTAGGAATTAAAAATATAATTAACAATAGTAAGTTAGTTAATTGGCAGAGTACCAATGTGCACGTAAGCTAATATATTTCTTAATGTAAAAAACACTTTTAAATAAAATATTGCATTACAAAACATAATCTTGCCATCTGCAACTTTTTTTTGCAACGATAATATCAGCAGTGATTTTTAGATTCTTACAAAAATTGTAATAAAACCAAACGATTTTTAAAAACCAAACAAAGCTAATTATTTGTAAAAGAAATTATTAATTTTAAAAGATATCAAGTTTGAATAAAAATTAAATGTCAAAATAAAATGGTTTAGATCCTTATAGCACTTTCGATCGATAGAGATATTAATCCCTATCGAATTCGATCATTAAGAAAAATCGATCATTAAATCGGAAAAACTAGTAGCTACTTTGTTAGTAATTAACAGTTTACAAAACTCACTGTTTCCTTTCTATCTTTCCTTTCCTTTTGTATTAAGAAATGTCAGTTGTTCCATGCTTTAAAAGAATTTATGATCCTTATATTCATATCTGTTTTTATTAAATATATTCAATACAAATTCTTTTATAAACTATTGTCCTCTATGAACTTTAAAAAAAATTCTGCTTACACAATCCATTACTCATAATCTAGATTACAACACTAATTTTTTGACATAGAAAAATAGACGGAAAAAATTTAATAAAGTTTTATTTAAGAAAGGATAAAGACTAAATGACTGAAAGAAAACATATAAAAAAATCTAATTAGATTGAATATATAATATATTGGACAGTTGCCAAGGGTGGATTATAAAAATACGTCCTCAATAAAATTAAGAGTATAATATTCATTCATTCTTATTCAATCTGAAGTCAATTATCAGAATATGCGTATTGTTATTATATTACCCTAATTTAATGTTTTTTTCTTGGCTGTCAATACGTTTTAATTTAAGAATCATGATATAATATTTTTCTTATATTCATTACTTTAGATACATTATTACTTTAACCATTTGAAAGAATTTTTTAAAACTTTTGCTTAATTCCTCAAAAATGTATCGATATAACAATAAATTAATTAAGTATATAGTGATGAGTGAGTGGGTAGTTATTTAATCAAAATCCTTCAGAAATCCAAACAAAAGAATTAACTATTAATAAAAAATAATAATTATTATTTTGAGATGCTGTTTCTTTCAGGGATTTCAAAGCAATAAAACCCCGTAAAAACCTTATTTCTAAAGAACTAATTTATTGCATTCATGCCATGTGTATTTTTGAAAGTTTCAATAAAGAGATTCTGTGAATGCAAATGCAATTAGGTTTTTCAAATAAAATTGCTTTCACTTGAAGTAATCAAATATATGTGTATATTCTTATAAATTATGTATCCCGTTCTTAAAACTGCAATCCTTCTTCATTAGGAGAATACAATTTTATTTTTTATATTGTAAATTTCTGTCCCGAATTTAATGGAAAGGGGCCGTTTCTATATTTACACATGTTATTTTATGGGTATAATATTTGCTGTATAATATTTATGTTGAGTTCAAAAATCTTTTTCGTTATTTTAAAATATTTAATACTTTTTAATTTTTAATGGAACACAGAAATTTTCAGAAAATAGATTTTATTTATTAGTTTTAATTTTGCATTTTTTGCAAGAAGAGTTTAAAAATTAACGTCTTTATTGCAAAATCCGCTCATAAAATTTGAAATTTATTAAAGAGGAATATTTACAAGTTCCCAATTTTATTGGCAATAATAATAATAAATGTGTATGTTATTTTTTAGTATTAATTATTTTGGGTTCACATAGCTTCAAAGAGCACTGCAATTTAATATTTATTAACCGTAACATTTACAGGTAAGTTTGTATCCAGATATGTTTAATATTCATGAAAGATATTTTCCTTACAATAGTGATTCAGCATTATTTTGATATGCTTGAGCGAGATATATAATTTGGAATCAATTGTATCTCAAAAATGTAGAAATTTTTAGGGAGAGAAAGACTTTCATTAAATAGCTGTGTTCCATAAATGTGTTTCATTATCGATTCGTTATGTAAAGTTATGATGAGAGAACGAATGTAAAAAACGGTTATTTATTTGGTCATGAGTCCTATGTTTGAGAGATCGGAATGTTATTTATTTTAATTGTCTGAAAGTACTCTTATCAAGGATAAATAGAGGATAATAACAGATAAGAGCTTTGTTACTCATTTCATGTTTGCTCTTTTTAGCCTCATATCAATTAAATATTTCTTCTTAATAAATTTATGATATTCAACAACTTGATGATTTACTTTTTGGCTGAATTTCTGAACGTTTCCAAGATAAATGAGATAACTCATAATTTTGCCAATAGATGGCATGGTAAGTGGTCTCAAAACATAGCGTATGGCCATTTTACTGAATCTAATATGACTATAGTTATTTTGAAGCACTAAGAGTGATGAGAAATGATAGTTAAGTCCATAGCGCGCTAAATATTAAACTTCCATTGGATGAGTTGGCATTCGATGTAATTTTGTAGAGGCATCTTAGGGAGTATGTCCGATTTTGTTTGTGTTTTCGGTTTCAAATTTCCATTTTTTAATGTTTTTATTATTAATATTTTTAGAAATCATATCAGAAAGAAATTTAGAAAAATATAAATCTTATGAAAAGAAGGGGAAGAAATAATTTATTTAAAATATCTAGAAATGAAATGTCTGGAATTGAAAAATTACCCCTTAATTGTTAGTTTATTTTCTAGACAAGAATCGAAGGACAAAGTTTGAATTTATATATGACTAATATTTTATGATAACTGAAAGTATTTGGAGACCATTTACCTTTTCCAAATTGCTCATTGCTTTGTGTTCTAAAACTGTGCCGTGTCTTGCACAGTTAACTTTTTCGAAGCTCAATTCATGAAATAGAGCTCAAAGGATGTTCATTTTACGGCAGATAATCGTAGGGGTCTCAGAAAGACATATACAGAAGGAATACATTGCATATTGTGTAAGCTAGGCTCTCCAGCTGAAGTTTAAGTTGGGAAATAAATAAATGTGAAGAAAATAATATATCGAAATAACCGATAAATAATAATCGGTAATTTTTATTCTTCAGCAAAATAGTGTTTGCACTTTCACTTAGTTACTCATATGGAGCAAAAGTTAAGAATTATGAAACAAAATAAATTTATTTTCATATAATAAATAATTTATATACCATTTTATGCCATTACTTACAAAACACTATATCTCCATAATAAATCAACGAAAAAATATTATCCTTTTAATTTTCTTGTATATAAACTAACACAACATCTGGACATGAAATATTCCTGTATGTAAATGCGAATTTTATCATCTTTGAGGTCGATTATGTAATAATTCTACTATAATTTCCATATATAAAGCACTTTTTCTGTAAATTTATTCTTTTTATTTTTTATTGGGTCATAATTATTTACTAAACAGTATTTATAATGAGTACAATTCATTATTTTATGAAATTCATTCTTTTTTTTGTTCCTAGCTTGTGTCATGACTGAATATCGTACGTTTGGTCTTCATTATTAGGATACGACAAAAGTAATGATTTGTGAATTTTAAGCGTCTTCCCTCTGTTGGATTATGTTCAAAATTTGATATAGATTTACAATTTTGGAATTAAGACTATGAACTGAGTTGCATTTGCATTTTTAGCTAACCCATATACAAATATCGCAGATAACCAGATGATTCTCTTTTGAAAATTTTATCCAAAATTTTATACATTTTTCCTAATAGGATGACAAAATAATTTTCCAAATTCCTTTCACCTTTCTCACTTGTTCACAAGTAGCATAGCCTCTGTACTATATTGTACGTTATGATGAGTTACTATATTATTTAGTATTCAACAATATTTCACAACATTGTGAATATTGTTTAATATCATACAATATTGTGCAATATATATGTGCTGCTAGGGTCGTATGCAACTAGTAATCTTTATGGAAATGATATTCTTTTTCCAAATTTTGGTGTCAATTGAATGGTTTTGATTTTAAAAATAAATAACAAATTTCACATGTCTAGTTTTATGCATTTAAGTTATTATATTTGGAGGTCAGATGATATAATTGGAAAGAGAACTTTTTTGGATTAATGGGGTTCATCGATTCATCGAAATGAAGAGATTGAATTTTTTGACAATTGCAATTTAAAAGACTGGAACACTAGCATTTGATGAAATACTATTGATAATTCTTGGATAGTTAGTTCAAAAAATATTTCTCATTTTTAAAAGCAAATTTTGTTTTTAATTAAATATATTTTTATATCATTTATTTAATATAACACAAATTTTAGAATACATATATTTATTTTTATTGTATTACGAATAATTCTAGATTATTCCAATTTTGCAAGAGAAGAGTTTTTTATTATGACATATTTATGTCTAAGATTATCGCCCTTTGTAACCAATAACGACAAATGTTTCAGCCAATAACTGCACATTTATTCAGTTGAAGCTGAGGTTAGATTTCCTTTATAAATCTTTTATAAAATAAATTTAATTAACTTGAAAATTGCATTTCATGTTCTAATTATTTGCCTTCAAACATAATTTCTATTACACAGATTTAATAATTGGACATTTAAAAAAAATTTATACATAGTGAACATTTTTCATGTTAAGGACTAAAATAACTTTCATATGTTTATAACACCTGATTCAAAATTTTAAAATGTTAAAATATCTATTTTTTATTTGGCTGAAATTATTCATATTATATAAGGATGATTGATAGGGAATGAATTTACTATAATATTGCTCTAATTTTGTCGTATTTTATATAACGATTCTCTGATCTGAACAACATTTCTTTCGTGAATTTTTAAATTTAGAAATCTTATAAAAATATATAAATTCTAAAGAGCTTAAAATGTCATTTATATTAATATGATAAATTAAATAAAATTAAATAAGGTTATATTAAAAAGGTGATTTTTTTTTTTTTTTGCCTTCGAAACTTTTTTGAAATTGAAATTATCCTCAAGACTTATTATTCTCAATTTATTATTAAATATTACGCCATTTTCAAATTTTATGGTTTGTATTTTGATATAATTAGTCACATTAAAAAAAGTTTAGCTGCTGCAAAATTAAAATATATAAATTTTATTCCAATCCTTTACAACGGGAAAAAAACAGTAATTGAATGTTTTAAGTGAAGTTATTAGATATGAGCTCAAGAACGTAAAAATTTGCTGATGCTACAAAAACATTAGAATTTTAGGTATTAATTGCCGATTAATTTTCTATACATGCATCTTTGTTCATTAAAAGCTTTGAGAAATTTATGCAGACGCAGCTTCCATTTATTGGGAAAATCTTTCTAACAACAGCAAGTTTAGTACGTATTAGGTAATTTCAAAGTAAAAATCTTTAGTTTTGTTTATTTCTAAAAAACACTTGACATAATCTTTACAAAATATTACCCTACAGTTCAAATCCTGGATCATATTAAATACCATACCATATTTATCGTTTCCTGCTTTGAGAAAATTCAAAAGATGACTTTCAGTATAGCATAAAAATTGTTCTTCGGTACCAAATGCTGTCTGCAAGAAGTGTATCAATAGGGCTGATGAACAATAGAAATCATATGATTAATAAATGGTTGAATATCTTTTGCTTTTATTCTTTTATTCTATTTATTTGTATTATTTTATTTATTATTTATTTTATTTCTTTATGTCTTATCTTTCAGTTTCTAAGGAAGAATGAGTTGAATGTAACTGCTTATTTCATCAAAATCATTAATCTTCTTTAAAGAATGAAATATTTTTCATATTTTGTTGAAGGAAAATTTTCTGAATTTTACTTAATTAAGAAGTTAAGAATGTTAATCGCTTATATTAAATAACATTCTTACGTTCATTTCATTCACGTTTCGTTTTTTACGTAATGTGTATATATTTCTTGTATGATATTATATTAATTTGGTTTTTAATTTTCTTCTGAATTTTTTTAACTGCTGTTTCTAATTGAACATATTGCTCAAAAACAAATTCAATGCCTTACAGGTGATTAATTGATTCAACAAGAGTGCAGAAAACAAAAACTAAAAATATATAAATTTCAATGCTTTTGTAATGTTAAATCGTACCATAGGTGATTAATGATACTCCCTTTCCTTTATTCTAGTTTTCTAGAATTATGTTAGATAATTTTTAACATAATTCGTATAAAATTTATAAGAATGGTTAATAACCAATTAGTTCGGAAGGAAAAATGTTTTTGTCAACTGTACTAAAATATTTTCAATATTACTAATTATTTTATACAAATAAAAGAAAATTTCCTCTTTTATTAAAGAATTATGTATTCAAATTTTTACAAAAAAAATTAACTTTATGAATTTGTAATTTTCTAATTTTTAAATTAATAAAATTCTAAGTTGAACTTTTTATAAAAATTCAACTTAGAATTTAAAATTATAAAATTTTTTGTATATTTGATATATATTTTTTTATTTGTATATTTTTTAAATTAAATTTAATACTAATTAATAATAACTAAATTAATTAATTTTAACTTGAAAATTTATTAATTTTGAATTTAACTAAAGTTATATTAAGAATTAAACACATAAGCTCAAAAATGGCTACAGGACATTTAAAAGTAATGAATCAATAAATATATGTTTATGTATTTTGAAGTGTAATTGAAATCAAATATTCTATGTTGAAAGATAATCAACTAGATACAAGCCTTTAAAAAATTATAATCTAAGAATTACAATATATATATATATGAAGCACAATAAAAAATAAATGTTTACACAAAACGTTGCAATATTATTGATTATAAAATAGACACAATCTTTTAGTACAAAAAAAATATATAATCGAAGAATTAAAGTAAATATATATAATTATTGATAATTAAACTAGACAAAATCAGAATTCTTTTGAGAGAAAAAATTGTAATTGAAGAATTACGATCATTAAATGAAGATCATCTTTTATTCTAATTTGCTGAAATTCTTTATTGAAATTCAGAACGATCTAGAACAATCTTTTATTGAAGCGCAAATATCATAGTTCAGTATCAGGTAACATCTAAAACAATTTTACCTTCAGAATAATTGAATCATAGACATCGTGGGCGGAAACAGATGAAATCATCAGTAAACAAGTGGGTGAAGATACTTAATTAACAATCCCTTTTCTCCATCAGAAATAAAATTAACGATCGTAGAACTGCATCATCTGTGTTACAAATTTGGTAGACCTTAAAGATAAGAAAAAACTATAGAATTATTTTTCTTTAAAAAAGATACAATTTCGTATTTTCTTTCAGAAATTGTATTTTTTAATTCCCCATAAAGGATGTAAAAAGTAATTATGTTTTAGACATGATTAAATAGCTTTTCCTACATCGACGTTTAATTTGAGTCGAGCCATCTTTTTTTGTTTTTATGGTGTGGGATTAATTTAGTTTTATTTTTAATTTTGTTTCACATTTATAATTAAAACTTATTTTGTACTTTCAAGATTGTCCCAAAACTAATTTGACATTTGAAGAAGTAATTCATATAATCGTTTCTTAATTATTTAACTTGTCAATGTAGTTAAAATCAAAGTTTAAAGTATGAAAATTTCATGCTATAATATTTGAAATTTAAAATAAAGAAAGCATGTGATTTTGTTTTGATATTTAAATACCATTTAGATAATCAAGAAGGCAACAATTAAATTATTTAATGTTTATTTTCATTAACTTTTCTTGTATTTATTAAATTTTAACAGTGTAGTTTTTATGAGCAAATAAATATTTGGATAATATTTCATCAAGATTATAAAAAAATATGTGAAATATATTATAAAATTAAATATTCCCCAATGAAAATATTTTTCATTTTGCAACTTATTAATAAATAAAAGGAGTTAAAATTTTAAAAGATTGAAATGTTAACTAAAAAAAAAGAATCTCCATATTAAGTTTTAAATAACTATTCTTCATATTCAGCTTTTACACTTTAACATTTATAATTAAACATTAAATTCAAATCAAATTTCATTAAACTATCTGAATTAATATTTAATTATTTTCGAATAATCAAAACTGTTATTTAAAAGGAACTTTTAGAGGAGCGTAAATATCATAATTTTCTACTTCCTTACTTAAATTTTGTTTATTTTTGCAATTTAAAGCAAAACAATGTCAGCTTTATCTTATAAGTGATGCAAAATGGAAATGAATTTACAAAACTCATCAAAGTTTAAAATTATTTTATTTAAATTAAATAATCATTTCAAGTACTTTTGTGTTCTAGTCGGTAATTTCATAAACGTCTAAGTGCTTTGCAACAAATTTCTAATGTGAATTAAATTAAAAAAATTTGAAACTTAATTACATACTCAAGAATCAATCAATATTTATAATCGGACATCAACAAAAAGAATTGTTTAAGTTCAGCATGGTAATTTTATGCACTCCTTTTCATTAATTCTTCGCATATTTACTCACAATATAATTATAGAGTCAGAAATAATTGCAAAAAGACTGAAAGATATTTCAAATGTGGAAATTGAGGAATAAATACAGCAAAATTTTATTTTGCAAACTGCAGTAACTTTTAATTATATGATGAAAATAACGAATATGATTGAAAGAAATCCTGCCTAAGCTTCCCAAAACTTTACTCGGAATATAACCTCAAAACTCTTGAAGAATTGTCGAAAGAATGAAAAATATTTCAAACGCAATAATTTATGAACAACTTTATATGTTTTTATTTAGCTAATTAAGTCAGAACTTTTAATTATATACAGTGGTATAGAGAATATAGTTAAAGAAAATCCTAATAAGAATTGTTTTAAAATTAATTAACAATATAATTGTAAATGTTGTGAAGAATTTCTTAAAGTTTGAATATATTTCAAATGCAAGAATTTAAGAATGAATTTTATATTTTTAATATGCAGGTTATGTCATAAATTTAAACGACACAAAGAAATTAACGAATATAATTAAATGTAACACTTATGAATTGTTTCCAAATGTACATTTTCATCTTAAGTAAATATTTTGTGGAGCAAAAACAGAAATTAATTACTTTTTAAACATTTTAATATTTTTTATTGTAAAAAATTTGAAAGAGAGCTATATTAATTAAATATGAAATGATGTTACTATCCAATGAATGGAAGAATTTAACTGAAATTCTATTCAAATAATTTATTTTTGAAAAGACATGAAATAATCGTCGTGAAGGAAACTTTTTCTGAATCGTGAATTATGCTAATTATATTATGTAATTTAATTTGCAGAGAATACTCGAAATAATTTTTATAAAGAGTAAATTTCACAGTTCTCACAAATATTACATTTAAAATATTTTTAATTTCGTGGGAATTGTAGGCTAAAAAGAAATGTTGCAAATAAGAGCAGATATTGAATAACAAAATATTTTTGGTATCAAATATGAGCTTAGAAATCCTAGAACGCTTATATTTGTCTTAGACGCTTTATATATTTTAAAGATAAAATTTATAGAATCATTTTATTCTCTTAAAAAATAAGATATTTATCATAGATTATTAAAAAAATCTCAATTTTTCTAAAACTTATTTGATGACTTTGCGGATTAATTTTTTTGTTTGCGGATTAATTTTTTGTGCATTGATCCTTCTCTTTATTCATCAAAGATGATTAATTTTGTCTGATTTATTTGTGTAGTTTGGTTTGAATTGAATTTTCTTTAAATTCCGCAGTTAATAGGCGTGTTTTGAAAATGACAGACTTCCCAAAGATTATATGAAGGCTCGAATAATTAATTTTTTTTCACACAATTCTTCTATCATAGCTCTAAAATGTAAATCTAAAATTTTGTGGGGTTTTGGAGTTTATTGAAATTAGAATATTTTCTGAAGAAAATACATAGGTTCCAGAAAATTTTGACAGATTTTGAAACTCACATTTTTTTTATATATATATTTTGCTTTTTAAATTTTTTATATGTATATGTTTGCTTGTTAAAATTTTCTGAAAGAAAATATCATACTTAAATCAAAGAGAAGCACGGTCTTTAAATAGCTTGATTATGAGAAAATAATTTTAGCTTTATTCTAAAACTAGATTGCTTTTTTTAATAAAATGCATTTGATACTCCATAATATAATACTGAGAATTCCGCACCCACGCACGCACACACACACACAAATTGCATATATTGCATTTGAAATATTTTCATAAAAGTTTTCTTTTAAAGATATCTAATTGCCTTCCATGAAAGACTGATGAATCGATGTAGGAAGTTAATCAAAAAGATAGATGATGCGTGTGCGATGCCTAAAACTATTTTCAGTGCTTAAATCAAAAAATAAGTTGAAGGAATATAAACTACTTTTGATGGTGCGAAACATTTTTTTCTCCAATATTTCTATCATTTTATGATAAACAGTATTGGGTATCAAGATCTAGTGTGTTAAATAATATATATATATTTTTGGAAATCTTTTTGAATATCGAAATCAATTGAAGATAATACTTTTTTCCCTTATATGTTGTGATTTTTGAGCATGTGTTATGAAACACATTTTACTTTGAAAGGGCTTTGGATCTTAAGGTAAATTCTATAATTTTTATAAATCTTTATCGAAAAATATTCTGTAGAATGTTTTCGAAATGAAAGTAGATTTCAACTTGACATATACCGACTTTATCCTTATCGGAAGAACTTAAATCTTTTCCATAAAATTCTTTTGCATGAAATATATTTCGAATTCTTTTATGAAATCCACGTAACTGATACATTTTAGATTAAAGTAAAAAAAAATAGCGATTCGAACTTAAAGTATTTTCAGAATATTCAGGAATAGTTTGCAACTTAAGCACGACCTGATTCGCAAATGCTATTTTTTATGTTGAATAAATGTCTACTATTTGATAACAGTATCCAAGTGTTGTGTCTTTCAAAATTTTTAAAAGCAATTTTTTTCATTGATATTCTAGAAAATTCTGAAAAGAAATATTTGCATTCATATGTCAACGCATATTTTCATATTCAATGCACAGTGATATCACGTTTTTCTATGTTTTTTTCATTTTCATAATTTGTTCTACGAGATTTAAATATTTAAAAATAATAAGACTTTTCGCCTTGAATGAACAAAAGACTTGCTGATAAATGTTTCAACTATCATCATAATAAGAAATTCAAAAATCAATTTAATTTCTAAAAAAATGTAACATTTGAATTTTAACATAAATAAATTATTTGAAACTGAAAATTATTGTGCTGGTAGAATAAAACTGAGTCGTGATGTTGCTTGGTTATCTATCGATTATTGCATTTATTAGGCGCTTAGTCCTGCTAATATGAGAGGTGAATGTGTGTTTATATATACAGGAAAAAATATAGAAGTGTGCACAAAGTAATTTTTTTCAAAAAATGATTAGTTTTAATTAATTAAAAACTTAATGAATATTTGTTCTATTTTAGTGATAACTTACGAAAATATCACAAAAATAATTCCTACATTATCTTAAAATTTAAAAAAAAGTATTTTTCTATGATACCAAATTTTTGGCTATAATTTTTTACCTACTTTTATCACATTAAAAAAATTCAAATGTATATTGTAGTATTAGATTTCATTATTAAAGTGAAACTTGAAATGTGTTTCATTACTGTTAGTAATATTTCATTTCGACTTTTTTCTTTGTTAATGAAGTTAATGAAGTTCTTTGTTAACGAATGAAGATTCGGCATATTTTTCGATTTTAAGATATCAAACAAAGTTACGAATAAAATTTTGAAAAAATGCTCGAAAATAGTTATATTTTTGAATTTTGTATTAATAAGATTGAAAAAAAATCTATTAAGCCAGTTATGTGGCAAAAGTATTTTAAAAATTACTAAAGAAAAGAATTATTTTCAGCTGAAAAGAGGCTTAAAGTGAAAATATTCTAATTTGGACTGTTATTAAATGATTTGTTTAAATTTTGCTATCAACTTAAGAAATATTTAATCTAGTTCTTAAACTAAAAAATGAGTTCTATTTCTATCAATTTTTTCAATATTAGATTTCGAATGATAAATAACATGAAAGTTTCTATTTTTTCACATTGTGGAAGTTTTAAAATATTTATGAAATATTTCTAAATGATTCTTATTCTTTAGCTAAGGAACTTTAAAAATATTGAGAAATTATTATACAAATTTTAAAAAAATATGTATTAGATTTTAATTCATGAGGTTTGTCGTAAAAAACAATGTTTCTAAGGACTATAATTTGGTAAAACAGAATCGAACAATATAAAATAGCATTAAAACATATGTAAATGCAAATATAAAAATCAACGTAATTTTCCAAAAATAGAAAGAAAATTCGAACAGTTTTATAAAGAAATCTAATGAAACTTTAAGAATATTAAATAAAAAGATTTTCATAATTTCTTAAAAAATGGCATTCCAATGTAATCATCTGAATCAAATAGTTTTTACTATAAGGATGTTTTTAATAACTTTTTGAAATGTTATTGTATTTACAAATGAAATGTAACTACCAAATCAGACAGTTGTGAAAATTTTTTAAATTCCACCCATTTTTAAATAATTCTGCTCTATTCTGAGATTTAATTGGATGTATTAAGATATAAATAGAAAATTAGGGAAATGTATAATGCAATGAACAAAACAATGTAAGGTTTTAAAAATAGTATGAGTTATATGTCAGTCAAAATTTGAAGTTTAACATTAATTTGCTCAAGGAGCAATTAAGATAAAAATATTAAAAATATTTTTAAAATTTGTTCAAGTAATAATTATGATACAATTATTAAAAGTATTTTTAAAATTTGTTCACGTAGCAATTATGATACAATTATTAAAAATAATTTTAAAATTTGTTCAAGTAGCAATTATGATACAATTATTAAAAATAATTTTAAAATTTGTTCACGTAGCAATTATGATACAATTATTAAAAATAATTTTAAAATTTGTTCA
>JAPMOR010064706.1:0-18379 GCA_026543865.1 Argiope aurantia | reverse complement strand
GTAGCAATTATGATACAATTATTAAAAATAATTTTAAAATTTGTTCAAGTAGCAATTATGATACAATTATTAAAAATATTTAATTGAGAATTTTAGTTATCATTAATTCAAACGAACCAACTGGTTACCAAAAGCGGCTAGTTACCAAATAAATAGAATAATAATCTAATTTGATATATTGTAGTATTTTAAGATTGATTAAAAAATTGTAATTTAAATCTTAAACTGTAATTTTTTCAAAAAAGAATTTAAATATTTGAATTAAAAACCTCATATATATTTAAATATTAATTTCGGCATAAAATATTTAATTAATAATTGTTGACTATTTCAACTAAAATTTGTATTCAAGTTATAATTTCATTTATTTGTAAATGCCAATAAAATAGAAAAAAAATTATATTCCACATACATTCAATAAAGGGAGCGCATTAATATAGTTTTATTAAATATCACAAGTTTATTTTTTCACTTGTTTAGTTTAAATTTTAATTTGTATGCCATTTAAAATGATTATATTTCTGATTAAAATTAAATGAGTGTAACAAAATCTTGTGTAATTTAACTTTCAGTTTTTAAAAATTATTTTATTATCGTATTGTAGTGCATTGTATTTTTAACCTTAAAACTTATTCAATTTACATTTTATTTTTGTTTCTAAATTTTATTTAATGTTTTCTGCGTATTGAAAGGGAATGAAATCATTCATTTAGCAATTCCTTAAATCAAAATAAAATAAAATCTTTTGCGAAATTTCTGACATGTCCGAAATGCGTTTTATACTAAACTAAACTTTGAAAAAAAATTAAATAACTAAAATCTAAGTAAACCAATGAGGATTCTTTTTGAAAATTTTCTAAATAATTAAAAAAATCTATTTTTATTTCAAAATGTAAAAATGCTATATACCGTATTAAAATTTAGGCAAATGTATCGGAATTTAATATCCATTTACTAAATAAATATATATACATATATGAAATATTGTAGAATTAGTTGTAATTTTAAAATATCATTTCTTGACTTTCATAACTGAATTTAAAATATTTGAAAGAAAGGGTTCATCACAAATTTAAATGTTAAAAGTGTATTTCAGTGTACTTCCCAGTATGTTTAATATACTGCAATATTGTATATTGTCAAATATACAATATTGCAGTATATTAAACAATATTCGCAATATTATTCAATACTGAATAATATAATATTGCAAAATATTATATAATATTGTGAAATTTATTGTGTGAAGGGTTATCCTAATATTAGTCCATAACTTTTAATAAAATATAAATGTTTCTTTCGTTAGTTATAAAACATTTTTTAAAAAAATCTAATATAACTTTCAAATTGCGTCGTCATTATTTAAATATAACCTTGAATTTAATTAAAAGTGAAAAGAACAACGAAAACCCGGACAGATTAGATGAGAATTTAAAAAAAGGGATTTGATAGCGTAAGGAAACGAAGTTTAAAACTTAATTTGGCAAATTTCCCAAATTCCGAAGTAGCTTCTAAGTTGATTGGCTTTGTAAACACTAAAAATATTTTAAAATCGGGAATTCCCTGAAAGTTATCTTGATCAAAAAAATTGCGTGAAAAAAATAAAGTGCAGCAAATTGCAAAATATTTCAAATTGCTAAAAATATAGATTCTAAAAATATTTTTAAGGTGAAACATTTAGATGAACTTGCAATGAACTCAAGGTGATACTAATATCCACTGCAATAATTTAATTAAAAGATATTTTGGCATGTAATTAAAACCCGAAAAGTACATTTGTGTATTAAAAAATATATTCATATGCAAACAAAATTGTCCCGGAAATGGAATATAATCTGATTTACAAAATTGGAATTGTGAATCTTATCGTTCAAGATTGCAAATTGGCCAAAATATTTCATCTTGAATGATGATAAATTTTAAGATATAGCTCTATTTAAGCATATCTATTCCCTACTTGTGTAAAGATACCATTTTGAAGATTATCTTTGAGGTATGCGAACCATTTCCTACTACATCACCCGTGCTATTAAGATAAGCTATTGCGGCGGCCCTGGACATGAAAATCCCTTAATAGATAACTCTCAGAACAAGGAAAGATGGCATAAATTCCGGATTTGGGGTTCCAGATTACCTTAGAGAAATCACCAGAAATCCCAAGAGAAAAGGTGGGAGGGAGAGAGTAATTAAAAAAGTAATTATCATTATACGGAAAAGGGATGAAAGCTCAGAAATTCTTCTAAAAAAACAAAGTCTGTATTTTCTTAGATTTGAATTCTCTTGTACATCCCATAATGAGATATTTCATTGAATTATATTTGAGGACATACAATATTTCTAAGACTTTCCATACAGTATTTGTAATGCACCAAATTAATTATTAAAAGAAAAAATGAATGTATCATTTATCATATTAACTCCCATAATTATGAATATTTACAATTCATTTACACATAAATTACATGTCTTATTTTATAACTAGCCGCCTTTGGCGACCAGCCGGTTCGCCAGTATTACCGCTCGCTACAATTTTCAATTAAATATTTTAAGTAACTGGTCTCTTAAAGGATTCTCAAACAAAACATTTTTAATCTTCCAATTTTGATAGTCATACCAAACTTATACTGTATAAATCGTTTCGTCCAATTTACTATATCTATTTTGCTAATTTGTTGTCATTTCCGGCAAAACTTCAACTTTAATTTAAAATGTAAATTATGAAATTTCAATTAATATTAAGATATTTTTTAATAAAACCAAGCATTTTATTTTATTTATCATCTTTATTGTTATTTATTAATTATTATTATTATTGAATGTGAGTATTGCAAACAGAATCTCTCGGTATTTAAGTCTTATGTTAACTACAAAATATTTTTCATAATTTATGTAATATCTCAAAGAATAATTCAACAAAAATTTCTGAGATTCAGCATAAAATTCAGTTTTTAGTTTTGCTTTCAAAAGGATTGAAATGAAATCAATAATAATATTTTGCTCCTGCCTATAAATATATTTCAAAAATTATGAAGTCTAAATTTCATGCAGTAAAGTATCATATTCTGAGAAATATTCTGGACACACCAAATTTTAAATAAATGAATGAATGTTTCTATTTTCCACGATCAACTAAGACTTATTTATGAAATTTTAAATGTTAAAAATTTAGAAAAACTCAACATTTTCATAATCTTAGGCCAATTAATCTTGAGAAACCTGCGAGCTCGCTAATTGGCATATTTTCTTTGAAGCGATCGAGGGAAAATCTAAAATTATCCTTTTTTTTATTGAATGGTGATATTCAAATTTTCATAAATCAGTCGGTTTAAGTGATTGGAAATTAACTCTTAAAAGTCAGTGATTTAGTTTATTGGAAATTAACTCTATGACCACCATAAAATCTGTACTTTCTCTTGTGATGTATGCATTCTCCTTAATATCCGCTCGAAAAAAACATCACATACAAAATTACTACATAGAACAAACACATCAAAAGTAAACATAACATTTCAATAGTTGCCAAAAACAAAAGAGAGAAAAATGCAATTAATAAGCTGACAATATTTAGAAAAGTACAGATATTTAGACTGGAAAATGAAATTATCTGAAATTAACCACATGCGTAGACGATATTTACAAAAATAAAAAATATTCAGACCTGAAGAGGAAAAGTTATTCCATCAATAAATGCCATAAGTTTGTTTATATCTTCATTATTTTATGAGTCTTTAAACATCAAAATGGGTCCGGGACTAAATAAAAACCCTGTATAGAGAGTATAAAAGATCATAAAATAATTTTTCTCGAATTTATTTTTTAGAAAAAATAATATTTCATATTTGTTTCATTTCCTTTTACAGACACGTGCCGAAAATTATATTTTTGCAGATTTCATTTCCAAAAAAATTTAATTTATTTTTAATTGGAGCTTTAATCAATGTGATGGTAACACTTTGAAAAAAGCTGATTTTTTCCAATGAATGCAAAACGTGCTTAATTTTAATTTTTTATGAAAAAATTATTGAAAAACATAGTTAAAATATTTATTTAAAAAATCATTAAAAATACAAATTTAATTTTAAGATTAAAACATTAGTATCATTTAAAAGATAAATTTTTGATCTTTAACTTCATGTAAAAATCTTTTTTGTGCGGTAATATTTTCGGAAGTTATAGCAGAAACACGTCAAAATTTCGCTTAATTTTTAAATAAATAACCCCCAGGTGCACATTTCCGGCCTCCAAGGTATACACTTGCCAAATTTGGTAGCTGTAGGTTGAATGGTCTGGTCTGTAGAGCGCCAATACGCACACACACACACACACATTGAGCTTCATTTTATGTATAGATATAAAATTTGATAAATTAAACAGATTTTCTTTTCTCGCATATTAATATTTTCGTAGGTAAAAATAACTACTGAAAGAATAAATAATCATCTATTATTTTTTAAAATATATATTTGGTGTTTTTATTCATAAAATTATAATTTTTTATCGCTATTATATATTTTCAATTAGATAACAAATTTATAAAATAAATTATATTTTAAAATTTGTATAAAATATTTTTTTTTGCCTTGAAATTGTCTGAAAACTATAATGGAATAATATAAAAGATGAATGTTGCGTATATAGTTATTGTAAAGTCTTTGCTAGAATTCAAATCATCTTATGAGCTATATTATGATTGTATTCAACGAAACAACAATTATTGGAATCCTAGGAAAATTTCGTAGCTAAATGGACGAAAATGTAAGACAAGAAACATAAGCTTCTTTTGATAATATATATAAACGTCTTTATTTAATTCTTATATAGGTGATCTTTTCAAAATTGAAATTAGTTAAAAATGATATTAATTAAATTTGAAGAATTTATGAGTTTTATATTAGTGATAAATATTTTATCGAATTTTACAAAAAATGTAAGCCTCTTCTAAGTTCTCAAGGGATAAAGATGTTTTAAATGCTAATTTATTTAAGCTTTATTTCAGTTTATCTAAGTTTACAAAGATGTTGTATCAATTCATTTATAAATTTATTTAAGATTTATTATTTTTTCATAATTTTTTTGCAGCTCTCTTTCTAGGAATTTATTCTTTTTATCATTTTATGGGCGAAATTTCATACTAAAATTTCGTAATATAAATAATTGCATCAATTCCACTATAGTTTTTATAAATACATTGAGAGAGAGAGAGAGAACAAATGCTTATGAAATAAATAAAAAAGTCTTATTCTGTTTATAAATATTTTTTCTTGAATGCAAGGAGTCATGAGTATAAAAAAAAGTTTCTATTATTGAGGTTCAATAGATTTCTGTAATTTTAATAGTACTAATTATTTTTTAGTTATTGTCTAGTGATACATTTTAAATAAGAAAGTTCAAAAATGATGCCATAAATAGAGAGCTATGTTAGAATTTTTAAACTAAATTGATGTTACACAAGCTTTTTCTCTTGTAATTTTACTCACAATTTAATAATTAAAAAGTGTTTTGAATATAAAAATGTTTTAATGGTTGTTATTCTAATAAATTTTATAAATATTCATTTTTTTATAATTTTAAATTTAACTTATATCGATTTTTTTTTTATGTTTTCTAATGATTATCAGACTTTTACGAAATTATGAGAAAATAACTTCTTAGGAGTGCTATTATTATATAAGCATTCAAAATGGGAAATTCTGATCTATCTATTAAATTTAAAATAAAATTTTAAATTAAATAATAATATTAAAATAATAATAATAATTAAAAGATATAAAATTTTGTCTTCAAGCTATGACTAACTACATTTTCAATTTATATCTATAGTTTTAAATTTGTTTCTGATCTTGAAATTTATGATGAAAAATAATTCAATTTCTCTAAAGAAGTTTATTGTTTAATCATTTATTTAGTCGCCTTTATTGAGTTTTTTTTTAAATTTCCTTTCGAATTTTTGAAGATATCTTAGTAAAGAAAATGGTACTTACTTACTTTGACCGACAGCTTCGAAGAACTGTATAATCAGCTGACACAGAAGAAGAAATGAAGAAAGATGAAACATATTCCCATCTTAAATATTTATTCTATACGAACAGTTAATATGAGCACATACCAACGCAGAATTATAACAGCTGAAGGTCTTGAACACTAATTTACATGTAAATACATTATACATTTGTAGTTTTTGAATTCGTTTTAACATAGAACTAATCCTTTTTGCACAATCATGGAAGATAAAGAATCACTTTTGGATCGAAAGAAACAGGGAAGAAATAAATCCAAATTATTAAGAGTATAAATCCAAGAGTTCGGTAACGAAGTCTCAAGATCCTGAGTTCAAGCTTTCCATTACAGCCGGACTCATCTGCACAAGGACTATGATGTATGTGCACAAAGCACTCACCAGTGTTATGAGAATGCTCCTGGTTATATAAAAGAACTTGCCGACAGTGAACGTTACGGGGAAAACAGTGACTCGATTGATAATAAGCTGCACTTCATTGTAGACACTCTGGCTGGGCATCTCTTTGGAACGAGCGAAATTCACGATGTAGGGAATAGTTTGTAACGCCACTTCGGCAACTCGACAGCCTCCGATCACGATATAAATCACGATCGCGATGGCATACAGGAAATCTAGAACCATGATAACAGTTCCACCGCTGGAAATGAGACCCTTTTCTTGCCTAAGGAAGCTGTTCACCTCCACGCAAATCACGAGGAGGACAAAAGCAAACCAGATGAAGACAGATGCATTGAACAACCTATCTGCTTCAAAGACCAGTTCGCACAGTTTGTTGTGATCAACTGCTATATCGTGGATGATAGTCGCTTCCACCACGTCTGCTTTTCCCTTCATCATGATGAGACTTTTGTTCAAGCACTCGAACTGGAATTGGCTGTTGCTGCAGATGAAGCAAAAGAACAATACGAGGAAGGCTTTCACACCCCAGATGAGCATTACGTGTGTACCCCACACCAAGAGTACCACATTATAAGCACATTGTTCCGACATACAAACTGGTTGAACATAGGGCAAGTGAGCTTCCAACATGTGGTGGATGTCCCAAGACTGGATTATGATGGACAGTGCCACTACATAGAACACCAAGAACAAAACTGTGACTACCACGGCCACCGTCTCCCATTTGTAACTCTTTGTTTCGGAGGCTGATTTTTCGAAATGCAAAGTTTGCAGTTGGCAAGTCAGGTTCCTCACTCGTTTGACCCTGAAGAGCAGTATATCCATAGGTATGACGGTGGTCACGGCATCAACGGATACCACGAGTGTAAACCACAAATGACCACTTCTGTTAGGTGAACCCAGAAGTATCACGTAGTGGATAGCAAAAGCATGCAAGATCACCAACACCAGGGTCTTGATAGCAGGACGGAGGAAACAGTTGGCTGCATCATTCCTGGGAGCATCTTCTAGAAGGTCTGTGAGACCTAGGGTCCAAGACCACCAGTAAAAGAGTTTAGGCCCATCGAATCGGGGCCTGTCATGGTGATGATGGTCATCTCTGTCTCCTCTTTGGTCACAAGAGAGTGGCAAGTTCGTAATTTCCATCGTGACGTGAGATTCACTGCTGGTGCAATGTCTCTTGACACACTCTAGATCCAACATTGTTGAGGGAGATATGAGTGGCGGCGGGCATGAGTTATAAGAATCCACCGAACATCTTATAGGCGGTGACAGCTTAGTGATCTGCTTCACCGCGTCCAAATCTAGCTCCAAGGAATCAACCTTTTGCGGATATAAGCTCATATAGAACAGTTTGCTTTTTAGAAAATCCAAAAGCTCTGAAGATGATCTCCTCCTTAAAGCACTCTGTTGCGTAGTTAAAACGCAGTCCTTCGAACTTTTAAAGTATGCTATAATGTTCTCCAGTATTGTAATATGTTATCACCAAGCTTAAAAATTGTTCGATATTGGATTTGATATTACAAGGGAAGAAATCCCTAAGATTTTGTTGTTGTTGTTGAACTTACATGCATCATTTACTGCTCCAGGATATATGCAATTTTATGTGCGTTTAATCAGCCGATCTTCCAGTAATTTTTTCGAACTTATCAATCAAGGCTGATCTGGATCCTTATAAATTACTCTTACTTAATGCTATATCTGACATAAATGAGTAATTATCCTACTATGCTTTACGATATTAATAATTACCAAAAAGTTTTATACGAGATTTTATTAATTTTTTTTATTTATATATATATATTTTAATTTTTATTCCTTTCAAGATCTTTAACTCAGTATTTGCGAAATGCAATTCGAAATGTACTTTTCTCGCAATAGTTCTCAATATTGGTCAGAAATAGCTTGTATAATGCTGCTGAAAGCAATACATCGGTTTTCAAAAATATGACGAATTGTTTACTTTTAAAAATATAAATTTAGATCTTAAAAGTTGGCGCCTTTTTATAAACTTTGCTTTTTGCAATACTGCATAATTTTTAGTCTTTTTCTCTCTTTTGCGAATGGAAACTATCAATTTACGAAGTGCTGTGTTTAAATAAGTGCAAATTTTATTGTTCGCTACTGCCCATACAATTTAATTAAGTTATATGTAGCCTATAGCATTTAAGGAAATAGTACGAATACCTAAATTTTAATGATATTTTCTGCTTTTACTAAATTCTCTTTTCAGTTTTCGAAACTATTTTTAAGATGATAATATTACGCACTAAGGCACAATTTCAAATTTTTCTCTATTAACTAATTTACTGTAATTATTTGATGTTAATGAAATTTTCAGAGTTTAATTTATTCAAATAACCTGCATAATAGGATACTATTACCTGCATTATAAAATATATATTTACCTTGATGAGCACTGTCAGATACCTAAAATAATTTTTCCAGAGTATAATAACATTCAAAATATTTTCTAAGCTGTTAAAAAATTTAATAACCTCAAATGTATTTAATTTTTAATTCAGTTGTTGAATATGTTTAGTTCTATAAATTTTGCAAGTCGTTTACTAAACTCGTATTCTGTTTTAAAACTCGTTATTCAAGTCATTTTATATACTATTCCAGTGGGAAAAAAAGCTAACTTTTCTGTTTACAGACCGCTTTAAATAAAGATAGGATACTATTATGGTTGTTTTTTAATATTTTGAAAGATAATTCTAATTTTTCTTCTTTTCTTTCTAATTCCATCTTTTAATCTTTTTTTGGATACTATTCAGAAAAAATTGTGTCTTTCAAACAAATTGGATATTTTTTCTTATAAAAGTATTTATAAAATATCTGTTATTAAATTTGTTCTGAAGAAATTCTTAATTAGTAATTAGATTTCTTCTCTAAATTTTAAAGTTTAAATATTGAGCTTATTTAAAGAATTTATCCATAAGTCGCATTGAGGTTTAAAAATGTTTATTTCTTTAATTTTACAAATTTAATAAAACAATTTAATTACCGAGTGAAATAATGTTATTATTACAAGAAATATAAATTTATTATCGTTTGCTCTTTGTAATTAAGAAACTATGAAATCAACTCAATTTGGAAAACTAAATATCTCTAAATAATATATTTATATTAGTCGTTTAATCAATTTTATTAATTTTTGCAATTAAATTAAAACTCCATCGAAATAAATAATTAGCTAAATTTACGCACTCTCACATTCAGTTGTTTTTTTCAAATGCCAAAATGATATTAACATTAAATTAAATTGTTTTATATCTTTTTCATTTCTGCCAATAACTTGTAATAAAGTTTCAAAAGCTTTTAAAATTTACCAAAGGTGTCATAACCATTACAATAATGGGGAATTTTATATTGCAAAAATTCCATTTAATTAATATTTTTTAAATAATCCTTTATATTCTTTTAATCTGAAATCATTCTTGCGATATTTTTTCCTCTAGAAAAAGTTTTTCAGTTCTACCAAGTTCCAAAAAATCTTCCTGAAACACCAAAACAATTTTTTTTTTGTTCTGAAGACAAAGCGAAATAATTGTACTCACTATTCTCTGCTGACAAATTCAAGGTTTCTTATGAATAATTTCCAACTTTAATCCATATGGAGCTTAAGCACTAATTTGTATCCAAAAATCTTTCAAAAGTTTGGATCTTATTTGAATCGAAATGAAACGAAAGAGCTCGAATCAAAAAGTTGTAAAAAGTTTTACCAATCCATCACATCTCCGCCGCCACCGAATTTGCTAACTATCCCAAGTAGAGATTATCGGATACTTTCGCACAGCAGTTCTGCCCGTTCATATTGGAGTCGGAGAACTGGCAAACGGGACTGGCCACAGTTCAGATCAGACAGTTAACTAGGCTTCCGTGGCGCCCCCACTCTTAACTCCGTGGGACGGATGCGATGGGGATCGGGGGAGTATTTCTTGCGTCGGTGCTCATGCGCCACTTTTTTTTTTTTTTTTTTTTTTTTGTTTCTGTTCAATGTCTGATTGTCTATGGTTAGATGACGGAACAAAAACATTTATATATAAAATTTATAGAATTTTAGTAAGCTAATAGGGTTTTGCTGCAGTAGAATAATAATAAAAGAAATATTTAAATATAAATTGATTTTAATCTTATTTGTATTTGTAATTGTTCAAGATAAATAGATGCAAAAATTGAAAGTTGTGGGGTTTTGTTAAAGTTTATTCCATAAATTTATTCCATTGTATGTTGTGGAATTTTGTTAGTTATTCATTGTCATTTATATGCTAAGATATTAGTTCTTAATTTTTTTTTATGTTTCTAATATAAAATTTTGCGTTTTCTTTTTTCAACAACTTCAAAATTTCAAGTTCAAAATTCAAGTTCGGTTCAAAATTTCAAATCTCGTGTAGTCTTTAAAATAAATACACGCTATTTAAGAATATTATATAAAAATATTGAAATATTATATAATAATAGATATATAATTAATAGAAATTATATGTATTAATTATATATTATATAAATATACATTATTCCCTGTCTTACCTTATAAAGCTTTGAAATATTTTCTTAATTATTAAATTACCTTGAGAAGATGTTATTATTATTATTATTATTATTATTTGGTTTCAACGTAAAAATGCTTGGAAGAGAAATGGCACAGAAATGCTTGGAAAAGAAATTAATACTCTAATGCCACTGCATATAGTTTATTATTATTTTTTTTCAATATCTATGTTTCAGCTTTAAATTCAAATTAATTTATTGATACACTTTATTAAGAATTATATAAAAAAAATCTAAAATTAAAAATACACTGTACAATAGGAATAAAAATAGCATACAATATTTATTCAATACAGTGTCTTATTTTTATTCTGATACAGTACTATAGCAAGTCTTCGAGTTCGCGGACATGCGCAGTTCTCCAGGAATCTCTTTCCCTGCTCAGTTAGGTTGCGGATGTGCAGTTTTGAAAAAGGACCGGACTTGCTTAGGAGAATTTCGCGTTTTGCGAGGGTGTAGGTGGGAGGAGCCTAGAGAAAAAGGGGGTGTGGGTGAGAGAAAGTTTTTCCAGGTAACCGTCACGTTTCGGTCGAAACTTCTAGCTCTTGAGTTCTCCTACACGTAGAGCTGTCTTTTCCAGCCTTTGGGGAGGACTTTTTTCCCCCTCCTTCTTTCCTATTTTGCTCCCACTCCAGTTTCTTGGAAAAGTTGCCATGATTGGCTGAGTGGTGCGATTTGATTGGATAAAGTCCTAAAAAAAGAACTTCCCAGAAACAGAGGTGATTTTGTTTTCTTATCCTATTATATTCATAATCTACTTACTGTGTAGTAATTTCTGAAGTTTGTAGAGGAAGAAGATTGGATATTAACTCCAAAATTCGATTTCAGAGTTCTTCTTGGTTAGAAATTGGATTATGGGTATTTAGGATTGTTCTACTTTGTTTTTATTTTATACTTTAAGAGTAATATAAGTAAGAATGTGGAACCAATTGTTTTATATTGCGGAGAAAATGTTTGATAATCGTAGAATTCATTTCAAAATTATTAGCTTACTGGTTTATATCAGCATACCTGTTAACATATGAAAATGATCATAACTCGATAATGATAAAGCTTCCTACATTTTTTTTTCTTACATCATCATTTCTTCTTACATCATTTTTTTTCTTCTAATTGATGAATTACCTCGTCATCCATTCACTTTTCAGAATGCTGCATTATTTCTATTCAGATAAGAACTTAACGAAATGGAAATATATTTACTTTATTATTAAGAATTATTATTGGTAAATTTTGAACTCTAAAATTAAATGATTGTGCATATGATTGCTTACATATTAAATCTAGTCGTCTTTGGTGACTTGCTGATTGATGAGGATATTGATCATGTTTAATTTTCGTTAAATCGTTTAGACATAATTTTATGCTCGTAATTCCTTTAAATGATCACCGTGTTATTAACCTTTAGCTGTGTTTTTTTAATAGTCATACATATGCTATGTCCGTTGTGTACATTAATTTCCCTAGTGAAGACCAATCTCATGACATCGTAGCTCTAGTAAAAACGCAGTTTTCCAGTTTTTGAATAATTTAATTTTTCCATCATATTGTAAATGACATATATATTAAAGAGAGCCTTTGTTTCTGAGCATTTAATGACGGAAAAAAATCCTTCGATTTTATGAAACAATGAAAACGGTTTGAATTTCGGGTCAAGAAAAAAAATAAGAAAAGAATTATGTAATTATTGATTTGGTATCAGCGAAAAGGTAATTTTTTCAATTGTGAGGGCGTAAAAACCATTTTTGATGAAACCATTTGAAGTTTCCATGGAAGAACCAAGAAATTAAGTTTAATTTTTATTGAATAAAATTTTTTATTTAAAACTTCAAAAACGGTGCTCCGAGAAGCACACACACACACACACACGTACGCGCTTAGGTATCAAAATGCTGGTGCAGGCTTTGCTCATACTTTGTATAGGATACATAAATTCTTACAGTTACCTTTATTACTTTCGACCATCATACTAGATATGTCATTTATGATTCTAATGTAGAATATAATCTACTATGAGATACTTTATCATAAGGGATTTTATAAACGCATTTAAAAAGAATTGTTGATAATATATCTGTAGTATTTGATTAATGCTATCCCTTCAAAATTCAAGAACGGCTTCGTCTATTTTAATCTCATGAAATGTTGGTGATAATTTCAAACCATTTTATCATCTGAATCTTTGACGAAATTTTTCAATTTTTTGATAAATATACGTTTGAATTATTTCGATAAGTAGTAAATAAGATCTTTTTATAAAAATAATGACTTCGTTTTCTTTATCATTATATTAAAGTACGAGGGCAAGTCAAATACGAGGGCAAGTCAAAAATTATCTACACTTTTCATTCTACAGTTTATTAACATGAAGCTAGGGTTATACTAGGCACATCACGTAGGCATTCTACGTAATCTCCCTCTTTTTCAACGCACTTGACCTAACGGTCAAAGAGCTTACGTAATATTTCCAAATAATAGGTTTTCGGTTGGTCGTGAAGCTACTTTTTCACGGCATTTTTACACGTTTAAATCTGAGGCAAATCGGTGACCACGCAGAGCATCGAGTGCCCAAAACAAGTGAAAGTCACATGGAGCTAGGTCTGGGCTGTATGAAGGGTGTTCCAATAACTCAAATTTCATCTTGTTGATGGTTTCAATTGTGTGATGAGCCGTGTGCGACTTTATGAAAACCGAGTTCGTCGTGGATGATTTGATGGGCTGATGTTCAAAGCAGATGCTACTTCATCGATAGTGATTCGCCTTTTCGTCAGAACCATCTTTGGAGCTTGCTGAATGTTGTCATCTGTAGTGGAGGTTGATGACCGCCCTGCACCCTCTTCATGCGTTACACTTCTTCGACCACTTTTAAACTTCTCGAGCCACAAAAATAAAGTTTTACGTGATAGTGTACTTCCCCCATATTGCGATGATATTCTGCTATGAATGTCTAACCCTTTGACACCCTCAGACCAGAGGAATCGGATCACTGCTCGTTGTTCCTCTTTGGTGAAAACTTCTAAGGAAGCAGCCATGATATATCTGCAACAGAAGGAAGGGAAATATCGGAATTATGATCAAACGTTCATAGCATTACCAAAACAGCATAACAATAAAATATGCTTGGACAGAAATCAGTGTGCACAGTTTAAGCAGAGTTATGTCAAAAGTGTAGATAATTTTTGACTTGATAATAAATATTTTGATAATAAATAAAATAGCAAAATGATCGAATTATCTTTATTGTCTATATTATCTTAAGGGAAAAGAGGGGGGGGGGTCTGTAAAATTTGAAGATTGAAAGTGAAACTCAAAATTTAAAACAATGGTTTTTTTTAGAAGCTAGAAGTCATGTGTGTTTATGTTTTAGATTTTTATGTATTAATATCCCTGTGTTGTATTTTTTTTTCTGTTTGGATAAATGTTTTTGGATTACTATAATGCTTTTTTGTCAGTGAGTTCAATGAAAGTGGTCTGTCCTAAATTTTTTTGAATAAACGCTAATAAATGTAATAGCGTATTATTAACTGAATGCTGCTGGCGAACAATAGATATGAAAAAACCTACTGAAAAAATATTTAGAGAAAGCCTATATTATATTTGTGGATGGATCGCTAGGACACGATTAATAATGCACAAATGCTGAAAAACCTGAATGCAGAACTGATTATTTCTAGGAAACATTATTTCGCATTTTCCCGACCTATTAAATCAAACTATTGCATATACCTATAATTATAGTAAAAATATTATATATCAAATTTTTTCTGTATAAGTCACGTTTTTGGCTTATTATGTATACCGTTTGCAATTACCAGATATATAGACCATGCAATCATGCTTTTGCAATACTGACAGATTATCAAACCTTTCATGGATTTCGTTCAAAATTTAATAAATGCATTTTGCATTGTTTGCACCATATTTTGCATGTTAAAATTGCATGTGTACAAAATTTTATTCATCTAGTTCTCATCGGTAACTACATTTGGACAGGTAGATTGACAGATTTTTTCTAAATGGATTTTGTTCAACTTTTACAGAAATCTACAAATTTGGCATAAAGAGCATACACCATTTTTCATCAAAGAGTTTGTGAGTTATCGAAATAACAAATAATCAGACAGCATGATCTCGACCTTTGAGAAGTCTGAAACTAGGACATTCTTAAAACACCCCTGTTCGAATTTTTTTACCATTCCAATAATTTCTTTGTATATGCTCCTTATATTAGCAATTAAAAATGAATCAAAATGAGCAACTGTCATTCTGAGTGCAGTTATTAAAGATTTCCTATGAAAATGGATTCATTTGATCTAAGCAAAGCATTCAAAAATACGTATTTGATTCTTTTTGCTTTTCTACGAAGATAAACTGAATCAAAATTAGCAATCTTCTGCAATATTGTGCAAGCATATGAAAATTACAAAATCTCGCTAGATTTGTGTAAAGGCATTAAATAAAATGATCTATTAGAAATCTCTATGATTTTGTATTTAGTCGACGACCCTCCGTGAATGCAAGTCTTATGATATTGGGTTAAATACTAATTGGAAACTCAGGAAATGGACGCAGGGTGAGATGTTATTTCTACTTTTTTCGAATACGCACTGTGCAATATATATATATAAACTGTAAATAACGTTAAAAAGAACACCAGATATCGGTGAATTTTTACGTTTCGGGCATATTGTGCATGTTAGTTTGTATAAGAAAGATACTTAGGACTAGAGGAATGAAATTTGGTATATAGACTTATCACCAAATTTCATTGACATATTATTGTAAAGGCAAAACGAAAAAAGCTATATGGATGAACTTTTTCACACAAATTTAATATTTAAAGTGTAGATATGAATCAAATAAATAACTACATCTGTCAAAAAATGGGCAGCCTGTCAGTCTGTACTTTCAAAAACATATAAACACAAAAATTCAAAAATATAATGACTTAAATATATGAAATTTGATATGTAATTTTACGACTATAATTCGGTTTAAACGTTTATTAACAATCTTTCGGAAAAAGTCCTCCAAAGTATGCATTCAATTTTCTGGTACTTATATATTAACCACATCGCATTGATTAATTACCAAAAAAGATCGTACGCTAATAGGTTCTTTTTTAATTATTTTCGATGGCATACGATCATACACATATTAATTCTTAGTGCGTATACGGGATGTATATTCACTAACCCTTCTGACTAGTTATCAAATAGTGCCCAAATTTGCGAGATATATCCTAAATCCATTTTTGTTTTTCTTGAAAACTAGCTGTTCAACATAAGTGTAATTTTAGAAACCTTTTTAATGCATAATTGAAAATTTCTGTTTTATCATTTTTCGCGAAATCATCTGCTTGTAAATTCTCATTTTTATTTTCAAGAAAATGCTCTTGCCAAATTTTAGGAATTTCGGTTATGCTAGTGTTCCATATGATTTTATGGAATCTAACTCTTGAAAACTATTTGTAGGAGATGAAATGTGACATTGGTAAAGAATATGTCTACTTTTTTAAACTCTTCATTGTTTTTTTTTAAATTTTAATTAATCTCTTAGAAAGAATGAAGAGGATTCAAATTTAAAGGAGATTCGAAATTTTACTCTGGAACATCGAAGCTTGTTGATGTTTTAAGCTTGATTCGTTCATCTATATTTCTATCTTTAAAACTTACACTTAATTAGTACATGGTATCCTTAATGTACACACAAAAGTTCATTGCATCACAACATTATGTCTATAAATCCAGTTACTAAAACACTAAAAAAATTTTTTTTGTAAAAAGTATTAAGCATTTTTTGCGGTTTGTTATTATTTGAGAAGATATTGTACATAAATAAAGTTGTTAACACCGAATTTTTTATTAAATACATTTTTATGCAGTAATATACTCTGAATTTATTAAGGAATTGGACATTAAAATTTCAATTAAATTTTAATTAAAAATTTAATTAAAATTTTGAAAAAATAATTTTTGTGTATTAAATTTTTTTACTACACATTATTTTCTATATATTATCTACTTTTACTGTTTATCATCTACCTGTTATCTAAGAAATAATCATCTGCCTGATTGCGGTTTGCCTTATTAAACATTTCTATAAATTTTCTTTCCATAATTCACGTTACATGATGCAATTTCCTAATACACTGCCAGCATGTAAACATTATAAAATTTAAAAAATAATCTAAAGATAAATTTCGAAAATGAACTGTATTAATAATCTAGGAATATGGAGTGTTCGAAAATTTATTTTTCATTTTTTTTATTTGTGCGAATATGCCTTTCTAAGTAACATTTTATTTATTCAGTGAAATATTTATATTCAGAGATTATATCATTGTAAATAAAACTTACTTTAGAGATCCGAGAGTCTTTTTTTAATCAGCGTTCTCTTAATCACAAGGGGCCGCGGTGCCTGGTGGTACGGTCTCGACTTCGGAACTGGAGGGTTTCAGGTTCGAGACCCGATTCCACCGGAGAACCGTCGTGTAAGGGGGTCAGTTGCACGTTAAATCCGTCCTGACCAAACGTCCTCCCGCTGGTGTGGTGTGGTGTGGAGAGGGGGGTGCCAGCTCAGGTGTCGTCCTCGTCATCTGACCGCGGTTCAAAATTACGAGGTCCGTCCCAAAATAGCCCAAGTGTTGCTTCAAACGGGACGTTAATATAACTAAACCAAACCAACTCTTAATCACGATCAGATAATTAATATTTTATATAGAAGAATTATGAGCACAATTTAAAAAAAAATGCGATGTATCAGATTTAACATATGTTTGAATAATATAGAAAATAAATTCTTTCAAATTTTATTTACTTTTAATTTGCAAATATATTATAAATTGGCATGATTGGTTTAAATTCTTTTTATCATTAATTCCTTTCTTTTATTAAATATGGAACTTACTTCGTTGAATAGTTTATATTTCTTCATAAATTTCAGGAAATATACATGGAAAAAATTGAACATATGCTTTTCAGTATTTCCAATCTGATAACTAATTATATTTTAAGCATTATAGTTGAATTTACTTTACTACATAATTTCTAAAGTGAAAAACAAAAGTATTAAGAAATAAAATATGCTCTATTTGAGATATTCCAATAGTTTAGTCATTACTATGACTTCTGCAATTTTTTGTTATGCAACAATTTTTCACACTGATGCTCAGAAATATGTTACAAACTGCGACTTGGAAATAAATAAATAAATAATATATATATATAACGAGAAATGCTATACATCCTTACTTTCCTTATATTTTGATTTGGTTCTTTTAAGAAAAATAGTTTTATATTTAAAATAATGATCTAAGCTATAGGAAAAGAATATTTATTTAAATCTTCGAAGTTTGTTGAGAGGAAAATGATTTCAGAAAGTATGTCAATAGCTCTATGGTTAGTG
>JAPMOR010064705.1:0-10085 GCA_026543865.1 Argiope aurantia | reverse complement strand
TTTAATACTTTTATTCCCGTGTGTTATTCGAAATTATCTGGAAAAAAAATGGTTCATTATTTAAAAAACACCTGCATTTTGTTCGCTTTTTTTAGCACTATTATCTTTATATTATAAACAATGAGCATTTCAGCAAAATAACAAATCGATTCGATCGCTCAAGTAAATAATTTATTAAAATAATAAATAAAATCTTGGTATTATTTTATTTTCATAAAAATTCAAAATTAATTATCATTGTAACACCCACAGACATTTCTTGGAATTTTATATCCATGCATTCATATTAAAATTATATTCGCCATCTCCAACGTTCTTCTATTATTCCACCACATTAATGTCAATATCTTAATAATGTCAGCACTTTCATAATCAACATCTAATCACAGATTAAGAAAATACTTTTTTTAAATTATATTTATATGATAAACACAGAGAATTATAACTCATTTACTTTTCTTGCTAAATAACGATATTAGTTACGGAAGGAACACTTTTAAGATATACCAAGAAATCATGAGCTTTCAAATGAAATAAAAATTAGTTCCATTTAGAGAGTGGTCTTTGCTAGCAATCTATATAGAGAATTTGTTATAAAGTATTTCTTATAAATATTCACTCAAAAGTGGTTGGAAGGGGACAAGATTCTATTCATGACAAATAGATCTGACCATTAATTAGATCTGACCAATGATTAAGACTCAGAGACTAGTTCATTTTGTTTAACGATCTTTTAAATATATAAATTGAGCATTGCAGTTTTGCATTTTAAGTACTGGAATTACTTGCAAAATGTGATAACTCTAAGAGCAATGTTTTGACATGTCGAGAGTTTTGAACAATTTAAGTATTATGAAATTTAAAGATAACTTCTACTCTTAAGATCATTGTCATCTTAAAAACGCTTTACTTATATAAAATGTATCTTTACATGTATTTTCCTTTTCCTCTAAGAGCCTTAAACGCTCAAACATTCTGGGTAAAATGATGTTCAGAATATTTGAATCGTCTCCATATACGACTTATATGATGTAAGGGTGAAAAAGAATTCAATATAAATGAAATAGTTTTCGTTGAAGAAGATGATAATGCAAAATTTTTAAATTGGAGTCTTATAAAAATTATCAGGATTTATCTTGAGGAAGTTAATATAGTAATCACATTAAAAATCAAATTCATAATTTTTTAGAAAAAAATAATACAAATAACAAATTTTATAAATCAACAAAGATTTACTAATAAAATAATTAAATTGCCCTTTGATTCAAACTATTCTATAAATAACAAGTTGGTTAAGTATTTGCAAGTATAGTGGACACAGAATTTATTAGGATGGTTTTATTATTTCTTAGAGCATTAAAAAAGTATTTAGTTACTTGAGCTCGTGAATTTATCAGGGCATTGTGTTTTTGTATATTGTAACTAGTTCCAACACAAATTTATAATTCTACATGGGCCATATGCTAAGTGGTCCTCGAAATATGCAAGAATAGAAGGAAATTATCAGGGCATTGTGTATTTGTATATTGTAACTAGTTCCAACACAAATTTATAATTCTACATAGGCCATATGCTAAGTGGTCCTCGAAATGTGCAAGAATGGAAGGAAATATCTTTATTTTTAATGTTTTTATGAGAAATTATATGTTTATAATTCGACTAAAATAACATTATAAAATAAATTGGTCAAAAAAAAAAGAATATAGGATGTTCCTAGAGGGAGAAAAGTACATTTTCATTACTTTTATCAAATATATTCTAATTAGATGTAGATATCTTTGAAATGTTCCAGATATCTTAATTTCAGAAGAAATTAAATGGAACTAGCAATAATGATTTCGATTAAGCTTTAAAATAAAGCAAGCCTTGCATTTTATATTTCAAGTTTTTTAGATAGTTAAAAGTGAATTTTAGCTAAAACGAACTTAAAATTCTTATGAAAACTTAGTGCGTGTGTATGCAAATATTTCCAAAAAAATTAGTATTTAATTGGAATTAAAAAATAATATACAATTTTCTTCCAATTAAATTTATATAGGATAATATGGAAAAAAAACAGAAAAAATGGAAACGCCTAGAATATTTTCAAATTTTGAGAAAATTATAGATGTTTTAATTCTTTTAAAAAATATACTTCATTTTAAATAGTTTTCTTTAAGATATATGACTTATTTATATTGTGATACATTTCCATAAAATATTTCATATTCCATTTTTTCATTCCAAAGCGAATAAACTGAAAAAGTGCCTAATTTTCCAAGTTAACACTAGAAAAATTCTTCTGGCATACGATTTGTAAGTTGTTGTTGTTATTTCCGGTTTTATGGCATAAGGGCCACATATGGCCATGCTGCGCCAAAGCATGTTATAGCTGTGAATAAAAGGTAAAATTTTAAATATCATAATTGAAAAATGGTCTTAAAAGTATAAGTCAGTATAAAAGAAATCAGAACAAATATAATAAAAGCTAAAAAATTTCAAATGTGAGGATAAAATCCAATGGTTTCAAATATTTAAAAATGTTACAATGGGGCGATCTCCCACTAAGTCACAAATATGTGGTGACAATGCACCAAAAAGACGTAATCGATGGTGATTAAAAGAATGGCATTCGGTTAAAATATGGTATATCAACATTACATGATGTGCATAAAGGACATCTTTCACCTAACAAAAGATGTTTATGAGTGGTTTGGAGTTGAGTTAATTTGACATCGAGTTCACGCACCGGAACAATTGGCCATGGTTTTATGTTGGATTTAATTATTATGCAATTTATTTGTGATTTGAAAATCCCAAAATGTTTGCCATTGTAGGCGTATGTACGAGAAATAACTCTTCTTTATATTACAATAAGTAATTGGCTGCCGCAATAAGATTAAGAGATCTAATATATAAACTTAGAACAATAGAATATGTGATAACTTCATTTACTATAAATTGAACCGATTTCTTCTAAATCAGAATGTTAATATGCTGGGTACTATTAGTATGTTATATCTCTGACTCCCCGACCCGCTCAAAGGCACATGGATAAAGAAAACTGAATAATCGAATCGCTTCAAACAGCTGTAACAACATTGGCTGGAAGTGTGGTTGAGTTCTAAGGACTATCCCCGGCCACTGTGCAACCCTTCCCGAAGGAAGTACGTCCCATCATAGATGGAATGAGCCTGATCTCCCACCTATTAATGTACCCACTAGGGTGGCGAGATCCAACCACCATACCGAAAACATCTCATCCTCTTTTCGATATGCCCCCGGGTGGGGAAGGGTATTATTAGTAAAAAAGAACTCTACATCAATTGACAATAAAGAGATACATATCTCAAGTTTTATTTTACAAATGATGTTGGTGTGGATTTAAAATTCCACAAAAATACAAGAAACTCATTCATGAACACAACGCATCTTAATAAAATTATCAATGACAGACCATATAAACGAAAAATCCATTATATTTCTGCGTTTAATAAGGGATCAGCAATAAAGTATATATATGGAAACTTCTAAATAACTTTTGAATGCATACATTTCAAAAAGGGAAAAAAGGAATTTCTAACTTAAATATTCCTCTTTATCTTGATTGAGTCATAGAATTACATAACTACCAATATCTTCTGCTCTCGCATAAGGATAGATCTATACTAATGCGTTAATTTCAATAATATCAATGTTTATAATGATTAGATTAGGATAAGTCTTTTTTTTTGTTGTTGTTGCCCCAAGTGTTCTATAGCGTTGCTGATATTTATGCCCACTTCATTTGCTGTTATTGCTGTTGCAAATTTTCATGCTAATCTTTAAATTGGTGGAATCGGAAATCGAAATCTCAACACATCAACAGCCAATATTCATGTCTTATTTATTACGGTAACTTTCAAATGACATTCCATTTTTTATTGTGATTGTTGTCCTTTGTATTATCTTCAAATTATTCCCCTTTAGATATGAGAAATATCCACTTGCCTTATATCCATTAAATAAAAGAATGTCTATTCAATTTAGAGAACCGGACAATATTCATTAAAAAATAATACAACAAAATCTATCAACGATATTTCTGTTGAAATTTTTACATTTAATAGTGTTAATAATTCACAATATATCACAATATTTGATTTCCACAGCAAAATATATGCATATTTAACGTTTCTTTGAATATTTTTCTATATCTTTTTCTTATCTTTTATATATCAATGCCAAATATTATTATATCCAGGTCCATTCGATTATTTTTTTAAATTATTAAAAAACTGAAATTTGATTTTTATTACAAATACTTAAATATAATATAATGAGTGTTCAAATGAAAGGGCACGGAAAACGACACTGAGGGTATAATCGGAATCTATATTTACAAGTAATCCCCAGAGACCTGTGCATGACTATTCCACATTTGCACAAGGCGGAGAATCTCTGTTCCCAGAATTCCTGTGGTTATGACAGGAGAGAATCTTCTACTGTGCCATTCAGTTCATCATCCGGATTCAAACTCTTCCCTTTGAGATTCTTTTTTAGCGAACCAAACAGATAGAAGTTCGACATGTCCGGGGAGAATGAATGTTCAAGCTGCTCCCACTTGAACTTGTCTAGAACACTCTATGTGACCTTGAAAACGTGTGGACGAGTATTATTGTGATACAGAATCACTTACTTTGTGATCCATTCCTTTTGCTCTTGATGAACTTGCGTAGACTACGAAATGTCTCAGATGTACACGTCACTGTTAATGGTTTTTCCATGTTCGGGGAATTAATCCATGTTGCTTGCCCTCACACACACTGCCGCATCAATTGGATCGAGCAGACAACTGCCTATGCCTCTTCTGAGTCATATGTGGACACTCGGGCCTCTGCTGATCACATTGGAGACACTACATTCGCTTTTCTAGATTTCGCACTATCTTATTCCAAAGTCGCATTTTCAAATATCAATAAGTTTGGTTTTTATGACATTTCCTACTTTTTTTTTTTATTTTAGCACATCTTGGTTTTAACGATATCATTGCAAGAAATTTTCTGAATGTTTTTTTAAAAGCACTTAAAAAATTGTTTTAATATAAAACGTGATCCATAATTTTGATTCACCTACCATTTTCATAGAAAATAAAATGATTAATGAGGAAGAACGTTCTAATAATAATTGCCACTATTTCGTAATGACCTCTGAGTTTTATGTCTAAATACACCCTCAAATAGATTAATTTTCACACATAGCATCATTTACCTTTTAAATGGATGTCCCCACATTTTTGTGTATGAAGGACAAAGTCAAAAATCAGAAAGTAAGATAAAGGCCTTTTTTTTATAGCACGAATAGTTTTCAAAAAATAGGGAAGCGGGAGTTTTAAACGTAACTATAGCTGAAATATGCTTAACTGAGGCAGCAGCATCCATTAATGTCTAACTACGCTCTGCAATAATAATTTAGTCTATTTGTATGATTTATATTCGCGTGTGGAGAGTAAACTAGAAGATACTTGACGCCTTTTGAATTATAAAATGAGCGTATGGTCTGCAATATTCAAGAGTGCAAACTTTGTGGTTTAATAATAAAGGAATAAGTACAATATAAATTCATATATATCGTACTGATGTAGGTAGAAATTTCGATAAAAAAAATGCAAAGTCAACATTCAAGTTGAGTTTGAGAATTATCGAAATGGAATGTGCATCATATAGGAAGAATATGTATTCGTATTTTGTCTTCGTAAATGAATATTGAAATTTTTTAAACTTATGTCAAAACTTGAATCTTAATGGGAAGAATCAAAAGAATTATTTATTATTGCAAAATTGCTGCTTTTATCCTAACCAATCAATATATATATTTGATAATTATAATAAATATATAGAGAGAGATTAAATTATGATATGTGTTTTCGAAATGTTTGAAAACATCCAAAATAAATTTAGACCGCCTCACAGTGTTGTTGAATAATTCTGAACCGAATGAAGATCTTTCATATAACACATCCTCCCCCAGAGAAATTGATAATATTGTATGGACATTCTAACCAAAGTTAATACAGCATAATGCTCTTCATAACCCCACACATATCGCTCATGTCCTATCAAGAGATAATATGCCTCTTAAACAAAGTGGCATATGTAGTATACATGTAATTTTCACAAAGAGAAGAAGAAATTACAAATAATATCACGAAGACAGAAAAATGTAAAATATATGATTACACAGATAATTGGCAAGACTAATATGAAATTAAACTAATGATAATGGTCTCCGGAAACATTACCTCATACTCTATAATAAAAATGTTATTAGAAAGATTTTCCTTCAAAAAATAGAGGAACGTCCGCAAGGCTTCTCTGTAAACTCCAAGATGATTGAATTTTTTTAAAATAAACTTTTCATATATGATAAATATAAATAATGGATAAAAAAAGATACGATAAATAATGGCCAAATATATATATGAATGCAAGTCAAAATTTACGAAGAAATTAAGACTCATATGGTATAGCCAAAAGCATAAAAGACAAAAGGATTTATAATCAAATTTCACAATTAATTCTAACTGAGTAATAAGCGTCAACGTTTCAAGTTCATCAAATAATAAATGATATAAATTGTGAAAGAATTACAGAAAAAAAGGATATCTATAAATTCTATGCAGCATATTTTTGTCCAAATGGAAAAGAATATAAGATTTTAAAGAACCGACCAAATACGTTTTTTTTTCATTTAATATATATCATTTAGACATCTGCACTGTTTCTTTTAATGTCTGCTCATTTTTTTAATTTGACTGTTTTTAGCTTATAGTACACACGATTATGAATATTTTTTAAATAGCTAGTCCTTTGATAGTTATTTAAATTCCATTAAAAAATATTTATAAGCTTTTACCGGTGTAACGCCACTTTTGGCACACACACCTAATCATCATTAGAATGCATGAGAATATATACATGTATGTAGATATCATTTTTAAAATTATGTCACATTTATTCTATTAACACATTTCTTATTTTTCCCGAAATATAATATTTTTTTAGAACATGGAGAATATTGCCTCTTTGTTTTGAATCCTCTGGTACTATCCACCGGAACGTACATTTGTATAGGAAATACGAACGTAATATTAGGGTTAAATACGATCTACCTTTTTCTAATCAATTTGATGTTTCAAACATTTAAATATTCATTAATCTATCTGTTGTTATTTTAGAAATTAAAATTTCTTTTGAAAAAATGAGGAAAATGGTTTGGGTATAACAATTTCAAGGACAACTGTATTTTGATTTCTCATTTTTGCTTTCATTACTTACATGTATAATTTCATGAATAAGATTAGTTCGTTGAATCATTTATTGAATCCAAGAGCTTATATTGACCTGCAGTTTAAAAAAAATTCCTTTTCTGATTCGCATTTTTCAGGCAATCATGTTTTTACTACTCCCCAGATGTTCGCTTGTTTTTGTGCCTGCTATAAGTAAATACTCATTTATTATCAGGTCTTTGTGCATGTTTAAACTCGATTATACATTGGAATCTTGTACAGTTATTGTTCATTGTCTGTAGCAATATTATCACTATTTTTTCCAGTTTTCTCATCCAAGTTTCATTAACATTTTTTTTTAATCCCAGAAAATTGTAATGAAATCAAGTTATCTATATACTGTTCAGAACATGTCTATCATACTTTCAAGAAGATATTCAATATAGTCATCATATATTCAACATAGACAGAGAATCTGTAGAGATCATCTGCAAGAGATAATTAATACAAAATGATGAAATTCCCTGATGAACAGTCGTTTGAAGCAATATTTATAAAGTTAATATCATCACCTATGATACAATTTTTTAAATATTAAACTTTATCCTTGATTCTAATTTTTATCCTTAAAATCAATAATGCAAACAGACTAATTTGTATTTCAAGTTGCTGAATGTTCTTATGATGTCTTAAACTATTAAATAATTCTCTTCAGTCAAACGTGTGAGTTTTCTTTCTACATTAGTCAACACTCATGAAAACAATTTAAATCAGTTACGTTCTTTTAAGACTTCCAATATCTTGCTGATGCCACTTTCTTGTTATGTTGCCTATCATTATAAACGTGGTATGTGCGGGAGCCCACATCTGTGCCCAACCATGCCGGGCACTACATTCTATTCCGTAGATGTCACTCAATTTTATCTCAAACAGACTTGATTTATATGCCGTTTCGTACTTTTTATTAAAGCGCCCTCATATTTCACGAGGGTTTTGAAAGAAATTTTCTGAAGGATTTTTAAATCATTAAATAAAACTAATCATCGATTAGTTTTTAAATCAATTAAACTAAATATCATTTAGTTTCTTAAATCAATTAGTTTAGTTATCAATTAGTTTTTTTTAAATCAATAAGTTATTAACAATTAGTTTTTTTTAAATCAATTAGCTATTATCAATTCGTTAAGGATATTTTTTTAACATCTTTAATTTATATTCAACTACCGTTTCCCTCAAAGACGAAATAATTAGCTATGAAAAACAAACTAGCAACAAACGGCGCTATTTTGTAACGTTCTTTGAGGCGTGAGTCAAAATACATATTCAAACAGTTTAATTTCTCAAACACGGCATCATTTACCAGTTAAAAGCATGTCCTAACATTTTTGCCTTTTAAGGACAAAGCCGAAATTTAAAAAGGGAGCAACTCTTGTTTTTATAGCTTGAATACAGTTTTCAGAAAATAGGGGAAAACAGTGTTTAGAACGTAATTATAACCGAAATATGCATAATAACTGAGGTAGCAACATCCATAATGTCTGACTACGCTCTGCAATAATAACTTAATTAGTCTATTTATATGATTTATATTCGCGTGTGGAGAGTAAATCTTTGAAAATGCTGTCTTTTGAATTATAAAATGGATGTGTGATCTGCAGCATTCAAGAACACAAATATTGTGGATATGAAAGGATAAATGCAGTATAAATTCATACATGTGCTATTGATATAGGTAGAAGTTACGATCAAAGAAAAATGTAAAACCATTATTAAAGTTGAGTTTGAGAATTATCGAAATAGAATGTGCGTAAGATAGAAAGAATTTACATATATATTTTGTCTTCGTAAGTGAATCTTGAACTTTTTTATGCCTTATATCAAATCTTAAATGGGAAGAAGCAAAAAAATTATTGATTATCACAAAATGGCTGCTTTAATCATAACCAATCGATATATATACGAGATTTAAATTTATAAATTTAATATAAAATAATTTAGTTTTAAAAAAATTGCTAAAAAATAGCTTTTATTTAGTATTCAAATATATATTGCTTCTGAAATACATATAGATTAAATTATGACGCATATTTTCAAAATGTTTGAAAATATCCAAATTAAATTTATACCAACTCACAGTGTTGTTGAATAATTTTGAACTAACTGAAGATTTGGCATATAGCACACCCTAACACAGAGAATTTGATAAAATTGTAAGAATATTCTACCCAAAGCATATTACAGTATAATTCTCTTAATAGACATGTATCTTATCTCTACACTCATCACCGACGCCTGTCAAGAGGTCATATGCTTCTTAAACAAGTTGGGATATAAAGAATGCATGCAAATTTTATAAAAAAAAGGGGGGGAATACAACATAACAATGCTCCAAAACAGAAAAATGTAAAATATATGATTGCACAAACAATTGACAATACTAATAGGAAATTAAATTTCTAGTAATGGTCTCCCCGAAACCTTCCCTCATACTCTATAATAACGATGTTATAAGAGATTCTCATGCATAAAATCAATATGTGTGTGTGTGTGCGTGCATGTGTGCGTGCATGTGTGCGTGCATATGTGCGTGCATGTGTGCCTGCGTTTGAAAAATTGCACTTAGTAAGTTCACAGTTTCATTGACAATTCCCCTCCGTTAAATTGTAGTTTAAAATTTAGTTTCCTCGAAACCATTAACTTATTTATTACTATTTTGAAATAATTTTCTTTCGTTTTACTTGTTTAGTGTGCTTTAACTAATTTATCCAATACATCAAATAGGAATCTCTTGAAACTTTGGAAGCAAATTGTAAACAATCGATAGTTACGCAATTATTTT
>JAPMOR010064704.1:0-52285 GCA_026543865.1 Argiope aurantia | reverse complement strand
TCATATTCTTCCTTTCAGCAATGTTCTTTAATTTCTTCTTGGCGTCTATGTCCAAGGTGATTTTCTTCTTTTCTTTCATTTATTATTATCTCCAACCATTCTTTGGTGCATTCTTTAACATATTCTATGTTCATCAAAAACATATTTTTCAAATCATTCATTTTATGACTGTCATTCATATTTTCTTTCATTGATCCAGCCAATAGTAATTTTAAGCCACATTTCTTTGTATTATCCTTACACTCATTTTATTTTCAGATTCATAGAATTTGATATTTAAATGTTATTTGTGGTAATAGTTTAGAAGTAATTATTAGCTTTGACAATTTATTTGATGATAATAACTTTTTACAAAGTAGACCGAACTTTCTGGATAAGTTTCTGACACTTATTCGACTTCCACCTAATGTTTGAATTAATTACCTTTTTCTGAGCCAAACACGGAAACAAACAAAATCACCAATTGATTTACTTAATGAGTTTTCCTAATTACTTTCAAAACTTCGTAGTTCCATATGAGAAATTGTTATTTTGAAAACACATCAAACAGATGTGATTGTGCTTCCTATACATTTTTAACAATGTATAGGAAGCATAACTGTTTAAAGACTTCCTAAGAATAATAACGATTGATGTAAAAATCGTTATTATTCTTGCATGCATTGAAGAAATAGGTGTATAAAGAAACTCATGTTGAAAATGTTTATTAAAAGAATAATTTTACTTCATACAAATATATGAAATTTTTTTCCCTTCAGTCATTTCATTAAACACCATCACTGTGTTTTTCTGCATTCCATTATATATTTTTTAAATGCTGCCATCGCATATATTTCAAATATGATAATAAAGTAAAAATATAATCACGTACGTGAGGTTACTCAGATTGGGTTTGGAAAAGCATCTGACTTCATTTAATTGGTTCCGTTCCTTTTCTCACATTCCTCCGCGTAGAGCAGGTTGTATTCTTTTGGTACAAATACTAGACCCTCCTTTGGATTTTCATTTTTACTCTGAGGAATAGCAGTGTTTTAATTGAATTTTTTTTGAGGAATTAAACGTTGATGAAGTTTGGACTGGCTCTATCACTTGGGTTCGAGCAACTATGCTTGAATAACATTCCACTGAATTAGTCCTTCAGCGTCCTTATTCATGAAGTTGTTAAGAATTTTAATTTTTAAAGAGTGTTATTTTTCCAGTCTGGGTCTTCCTTAATCTCAGATAGATTCCAGAGGCAGATAATTACAGGATTGTCTGAAATTCCGCAGCGCCTAGACAGGTTGTGATCTGAATCATCATAAGGTTTCATTGCTGCAGCTTCTTGAGCACTTAAATGAATACATATATACATATTAGTTTTTATGTAAAAAATAGGATACCTTTCATTTCAGTTTAAATAGGTTTCAAACTGATAGAGCATGGGTTTTATTTTTAGCTTATGTGGGTCGTTGAGTAGTGAATATGAGCCTGTAATCAACAGGTTTAAATTTTATGTGGTATCTTTTATGTATTTCTTATATTTATTATCTATGACTCTATTGTGTCTTATTCAACGACTTATTGTGTGGAGGTTTTACCACTATATAAACTTTAAGAAAATTTAGAGTTTCCTTAACTTTTCGAAGATGTTTAGGTGATCCATGATGTCTAAATCAGAGCAATTTAGATTCAACTCGCTTTCCTTATCATTCCATTTTCTGGTCGAAATTTATCAGCAACATTGACAACTGTCATGATCACAACTCTTTATGGAGCGCGGTGGCCTGGTGGTCAGGTCTCGTCTTCGGAACCGGAGGGTTTCAGGTTCGATACCCGATTCCACCGACGAACCGTCGTGTAAGGGGGTCTGTTGCGCGTTAAATCCGTCCTGACCAAACGTCCTCCCGCTGGTGTGGTGTGGAGAGGGGGGTGCCAGCTCAGGTGTCGTCCTCGTCATTTGACCGCGGTTCAAAATTACGAGGTCCGTCCCAAAATAGCCCTAGTGTTGCTTCAAACGGGACGTTAATATAACTAAACTAAACTAAACACAACTCTTTAAGTCGTGTGCTATAATTTCTTACCGATCGGTGAAATTTGAATTTTTTTTTTGACTTTTTACGCAAGAACAAATTAATCTGCGAAGTCAAAAGTTTCTTGAGAATTTTAATTAAAAGATCAAAGTTTGCTTAGAATGTCACATGTGACTCATGAAAATCGCAAAAGATAAGTACAAAGATTGTTCTATATCCTTTCACTAATGAGATAGGGATTAGAATTCTGGAAAATTACTTCCTTTCAAGTTCTATATTTACTCAAAACATATGAACCTCTAGAATGTTCTTCATTTATATCCTCCTCTCGAAGAAAGGATACGATTTCTCCCCAGAAAGTGAGTGACTAATTCCAGCGTGAGCACACACAATTTTACAAATTTCTTGAATATAAAATTTCAAAATCGATGTCTGACGTAGCTATGTAAAATAAGAGGGCAATTTTAAGATATTATTTTGCGTGCTTTCAATGCATTTATAAAAATGCAATTTTGACATTTAGCTTTTAAGAAACCTGGATACTCATATCTTTTAGAACAAAAACTGGCGTTCGGTCTAGACGAATCGTCTTTCAAATGAAGATTCTTATCAAATTTTAAATCAAACCTGACACAGGGTTGGCCGTTGGTCATCTATGCTTTCGCTTGCATGTAAACACAATAATTCATAAATGCAAACAACGATTTGCTTCAATGGAATTCGGTTACAATGGTTACAGTGCCAAAAAGAAATGAACAGTTTTGGGCATATTTGTTTTGTAAAAAGAATCGAATTCTCAATTTCAGTCTCATAAAATAGGGAAGCTTTCATGATTAAAGAAACGTATAATGTGTAAAGTAAACGTATAATGTATAAGGTTTTAAAAGTCTAAGCCTCAGACGAATAATTTTTAAAATTATAATTATTAACTCATCTATAAATTATTGCTTTATCTCAAAATAAATTTTTTTCAACTTTCTGAAGGTAAAGTAAAAATTCCTTTCATTGGAATCTCATGTAATTTTATATTTCAATGTGTACAACACATTACACACCTGTTCAGTTTATTTTTACTTATACCTTAACACTTAATAATTCCTATCTAAAACTTAATAATTTTATATCTAACACTATTTATAATAAAAATTATAATTTATTTTTATGTTTTCAAGATGCATGAATTAAATATTTTTTAATATAAACATTTTGTTTTAAGTTTATTAATATGAACATTTTACTATTATTATTGAACCTATACTCACATATTACGATAGTTTAGGAATCTGTCTTTTCTGATCGTACCAGTTTGTAAACTTCAAGATTATCACATTACAATTATTCCATTTTCATATTCCTTTCTCATTTAAAATGAGATATAAAGTACTTTAAAATAAAAATAAAAAAGAAACCCTGTTGATTTATGGTAATAGAAATTCATCTTTCCTATTTGTACTAAATCTTGCATCATATATTCAATTGCAAGAACCTTTTATCTTTACTTACAACTAACATTTTGGCTATTTATTAACGCAATTTATCATTTAATTATACTTTGTCTTACGGGTATATAAGCCAGCTATTTATTTCTTTACTTGCGGACTGCCATGCCATTAAACCGTCCTAGTGTTACTCTCCTTCGGTAGATAATCTGTCGAAGCTCTAATCATGCAAACGATTTTGCTCTCCCTTTGATTATCCCTTCCTAAGCAATGAATCCATTATTTACATCAAAATTAGAGGGCATTAAACACTTTCCATAATTTTCTCTAAAGTAGCTAATTTTAGAAGATTTTTTTTGATTTTTTTCAAGCATGCAATAAAAAGTATATTTCCAATTTTTTATTAGATTTTTTTCCAATTTTTTTAAAAAAATAATTAATGCAATAGGAAAATATCTATGATAATCTGAAATGGAAAAACGAACAGTTTTTTTAACTCTTTAATCAAAATTCCTGAATAGTGACTATTTTTATTTAAAATATTATATATGATATATATAATTATTGTATTGTGTTTATAATTAATTGTATAATTCTGAGGAAATAAAAATGTTATAGGTTAATTATACTTTTAAGCAAATTAAATCAAGATACTAAAAGTATTTAAGTCTTCGTCTGAAAGATGCAAAGAATAATGTTTTTAAATTTGTGTTTTATTTATATATATATTAAGGCTGGAGAACAACTCAGGGGAATTTACGATTTAAAATATTGAATTTGAAAATTCCGCTAAGTGTGTTTGAAACTAACCTAATCTAGTTTATGTAAGTGAATTTTGACACTATCTGTAATATGTCGGGGGATATTATAATGTCGAAATATCCTCGAAGGAAAGAAATGATTATGCAAAGCTTTAACTAATATCGAAATTCACAAAAAAAAAAATATTTTCCATACTGGTAGTATTAAAGAAAAAAATATCCCACTTTCAGATGTATAAAATATTCAAGAACATAAATGATTTTTCATTGATTATTCGCCAACAAATATTTAGGTTATTTCCAGATGGCTATGATTTTTTCTGGCGAAAGATTCGTTCTTTATAGAATAAACTGTGCCAGCCAACGGATTATCAAAAAATAATAAAAACATACTACATGTAATAATTTGTTATAAAGCAACAAATTTGAGTGAAATGAAACTATGATTGAAAAAGTTACAATTCGTTTCTAGAATTATGATTATTCAACAAAATAATATTTTCCAATTCTTCTCTTTTAGATATAAAACTATTTTCGTTTTCTTTTTAGTTGGAAGGAAGGAGGTGTTTGGCAACTGTTTCGTGATGCTATATATTATATTGCTGTTTTGAATCTCCACAATGTGATCTCCCTATAAGAAAGTTACGTAAGTAAAATATCTATATTTGTGTACGAATTTATTAAAATAAACGTTGGTTTAAGGCATTGAATTAAAATATAAGTTTTTCCTAGAAAGATTGATGGCTATTCTTTCATTCATCTCAAGATCTATTTTGTGAAGCTACTTTTTTGTTAAAATTTATCAATATCTCTTTAATAAATATGAATATTTGACTTACTCTTATCATAATTTAGTGATAAATGATTTAAAATGATCTGAGAATATTCTCTGTGTGTGTAAATGCATATTTATAAACGAATCCTTATAAATTATTCGCACAATGGTAGAAATGAGAGCTTTTAAAGAGTGTGATTATTTTCAAAAATATTCTTGTAAAATACTTTAGTATTTAAAAAAATTATAAATAAAATTATTATTCGGCAACGGAATTTTTAGTGGTACTTAATTTTGCTATGTATCTAAATCTGCATTAATAAGCCCTGAAAATATTTTTTTTCTTTTATTATTACTCGAAATTTTCTTCGGATTGATATTAAATGTTTTGAATTCATATAGGAATAAGGAATAAGTGCATATATAGGAATGAAACACCAAAACTTAAGGATTATTATTTCGTGGCAAATTTCAGGTTGCGAAAGATTATATTTTTGATTTACAGCCTCAACTGGAAACAAGTGTTCGTTTGGAATTTCTTTCAAACAATTCCTAATTTTCATCAAAATATAATTTTTCCGTACATGCGAATTTTAATTTCTCAATGACAAGTTTTGAAAAAATAAAATAAATTAAAAATTCAAGAAATAACATTAAATAAATATAATTTACTACAAAATGTATAGATTTTTAACAAGATGAGATATATATACTTTTTTTCAGTAGATCAGTTATTAGTAACTTTTTCAGCCGTTCCATAGTAAAATAAATAATTCAGATAAAATTAGAATAGAAATATAACCCTAAACATTTGAGCTTCTCTTATCTGAAATCTTACTATTTTTTTCTGTTTTTTTGGTTTTTGGTAGTAAAATGTACATAGTTATGATTGTATTTGAAATCACATCTTCAACGTAAAATTTACTGCTCAGTTGTCGATAAAATCCCACCTGAAACAATCTAAGCTATGAATTAAAATAATCACGATGAATTTTTTCTAATTAATTTACTCTTGAGACTTAATTTATAATGTCACAAGAGTAAAGAATAGGCTCGATAAAGTAAAATAAGCACAAGTTACCAGAATTCTAAAAGTATGTTTGCATTTTACCAATAATATGGATTCAGCCTTATATCTCAATTTAGAATATCCTTCCATCTTTCAAATAAAGTGGTTTATAATGATGACTGATTTGAGACGGTGTTACAGTTTCATCATTATGTCTCTATTTCATTTTCTCCAATAATGCTTGAAAATAGAATTTCTATTGAAAATGCACTTTAAAGTGAATCATGATTATAGATTCTCTTTCTTCATAAGCATTTGTCAAGTAAATTATGTTTGCATTTGTACTTTCATCTTTTAATGTAGTTTCATCGCGTTTAAACAAAGAGAGTAATTTGATTTTAATTACAAAAATAATACAATGATTCATGCTTTATTTTACTTGAAAATTGAAATGCAAAGATAAATATTAAAAATGAGATTACGTAATTTTCTTCCCATGCGGAGTAATTTGTGGCGACGCAAGCACAAGAAAAATATAATTTCTCGTATCTTTCTGCATCACGTGACTCATGACACTTTTCTTTCTGCAATAAATTTCGAAATTAAGCTATCGCAGAAAATTTCTTTCATTCTATTCAAAATATTTTTAAATGATCCGCTGTTATTTCTGTCACGCGATTTCATTTATTATTTTTGTCCATTTTTTGACTTCATCTAACAATTTTTTCGTATTTTTAATTCGTGTCCATCTTCCATAAATTTCTTAGATTTTTCGACCATTTCTATCCCAAAAATCTTTTTATATCATTAGTTTTGACACACTTAAGAATGCTCATATGCATAATAAACAGAACTAATTTATGAATAATAAAGCGAAGAAGCTTTAATATTAATCATTAATAATGATTAAAAATAATTCTTCGAATTGTGAACATAAAGCTGAACATAAAGCTTCATGAATGTTATCATAAATAACTAGCTAATAGATTCCACGAAAAAACGCACACAAAACATAGAGAAAATTATTGTTGTCGTCAAAAAATTTGTACTCCTTATTTTGACGAATCTCCACAATTTGGAATCCTGAAATCGAACACACACAACAGTGACATTGTGCCTGTCTTTGATAGAAATAACTCAAATTAGCTTTGAATGAGACTAATGGAATTTGATATGCGATATTTACACGAATTTCCAGATTCTTATAAAATTTTGAGTGAAATCCATTCAGAAGAAGTCTACCTATCCGTGTACACTATAGCTATGAAACGCAAAAAGCTAAATAGATAAAATTAATCATAAAAATTTAGCATTTAAAGTATAGAATCTATCATTTGAGCCAACTTCTTCAAGGGGTTGATTTTCTATCGGTGTGCCAATTATTAAATATCAGGGATTAATGACCAAAAATATCGCCAAAAATCACATGAAAAGTTTTGTAAAAATTTAAAAATCAAGCCAAAGTTCGATATTTCATAGGTATTGTCGGTGAATGTCAAGCAAAGTATTCACAGCCTTTCAAAATATCCAAAATTTGATGCAGTGGAATAAAGATAGTGTCTTTATTATATAGATGGTGAAAGAAAACACTGCTGCTGTTTTAACTCGATAGTTCATTGTAGCTGTGATGTTTTCACCATTTCGTCAAATATTTAAATACCCTTACCCCTCTCTTCGTCGATATTATTCCCACAATAATGATACAATGATGTTTATTTCCCAAATCATAATGGTTTATCAAATAATATTATAACTAGAGAATGGCAAATGATTAGCCTAAATTTCACCATTATGCATTTTTAGTCAAGATCTTTTGTTATTTATTCTTTCCAAGAATGAAATCAGTATATTCGCTGTGTAAAAAATGTTGAAACTCCTTTACTATCCGGATCAAATAGGAAAATATGGATTTATAACGACTTAATGCTGATTTTATATTGCTTATCATTCCACATTCTCATGAAACGTTCTTATCATTACGAATGTTTACTGTAAAAAAGTAATATTCTCTTGAAAGAGTAATTTTTTTGTTGAACGAGATTTATCTTAATATTTCTTGTCAATCTTTCAACAAAGGAAAAAAAAACTGTGGTCACCAAATATAAGCTTGCTTTTTATGCAGAGGCTTACATATATACTTCATTTTTGCTGCGGGGTTTTTTTGTAAGATTAGACATAATGTGTTTTATATAAGCTATTCTTAAGTATTATGGATGTTTTATTGGAAAAAAATAGCAATATTGCCAGTTTCTGAATTGGAGCGGGAAAAATAGAAACACAATTATGGTGTTCCTTTAAAAATAGTGCATTTCAAAGAGTAATAAAACATTTATTTATAAACCAATTTTATGGAACTAAAACCGATTTTTCAAGATATTTAAAATATTATATGATGAAACTATGAATAAACTATTATTTAAAAAAGGAAATATTTAATGCAAATAAATAATCATAATGCATATAATACAGGATAAAAATAAGTGCGATTGAAATATCTTTTTTTTTATTATAAAAAAGATTATTCGAAAAAATGTAGACATTTAAAAAATATTAACATTTTTTTTCTAATAATATCATAAATATTATTAGGAAAAATTCGCCAATTATACATCAGATACGTTTTTCATATTTCACATGAGAATTCTTTTCTACTTTTAAATTTCATACTTCTTAAATTCACCAATTAAATGTGGAAAGAAAACATACTTTTCATGTACCTTAGAATGAATGGTTTAGTATAAATTACCTATTAGAAATCTGTTTTGAATCATTATATAATTGCATAAGGCATAAATTGATGTTATAAATTTATGCCAAATTTAGTGGGCGCGGTGGCCTGGTAGTAAGGTCTCGCCTTGTGAGCCGTAGGGTTTCAGGTTCGTGACCCGATTCCACCGAAGAACAATCCTCTAAGGGGGACTGTTGCACGTTAAATCCGTCTGACCAAACGTCCTCCTGCTGGTATGGAGAGAGGGGTGCCAGCTCAGGTGTCGTCATCGTCATCTGACCGAGGTTCAAAATTACGAGGTCCGTCCCAAAATAGCCCTAGTGTTGCTTTACAACGGGACGTTAATAGAACTAAACTAAACTAAAAGCCAAATTTAGCTGTCAAAGAAAGCAATAAAATTCTAAATTACCATACGGAATCAAAATAAAGTACATTGGCGAACTGCAGTAAGCCTGATGTGCACAAGTTTTACATATTTGGCATACCTTCAAGCCATTGCATATCAAATATAAATCTTCAAATTTATGTACATCAGTACTTTGCATTCAAGTTTTTGTGCTTTTCTGCCTGCTAAAGCAAACCAATCCAAGAAGAAAATCAACAATGCACCACTCAAATGTATTTTAAAATACCCTTGAACATTTTGCTGGAAAGAAAAAGAAATTCCATCATCGACAGAAGTATAATGGCAGTTAGACGCTAGATGGCATGGCGCAATTGTGCTCATCAAGTAACTCTGCATTCAAGCTTCTGTGCTCTTTTTTTTTCCTAGCTAATTTGAGCCAATCTATGTTCGAGATGCAAATCAAAAATACATCACTTCAATATATTTTAAAATACCATTGGAAATTTTGCAGGAAATAAAATAATTATCTTCGTTGATTGAAGTATTATTGCAGTTAGATGATAAGCGACTTGGCTCAATTACATTCGTCATGCAACTCTAGCGTCTCACGTATAAATTTTATGAATCTATCGATATTATAACGAATTAATTATAAAATTTATAAATATCATAGTAAAAGACATATATTTATTGAGAGATGATGTCTTATTACAGATAAAAAAGTTCCATCTGTTACTATTTAATGAAATTAATTTGTGAGAATGCACAATAAAGAAAAGTCTATAATGGAATTTCAAAACAAAAAAATACTTTAAAAATGTACGCTTTAAAAAATGAGAGAATGAATTTCTTATTTATAACAATTAAACATAGATTGGCATCATTAAACGAGCTTTAAGTAAAATTATTTTAAAACGTCCTTTCAATCTCAAAAAAAAAATGGGTTTGAAAGAAAAAAAAAAGATGAAATTAAAAAAAAATACTTTATAGAAGGTTATATTTTTTGAACATCTCTCTGAAAGGTAAATTATTTCTGAAGCAATGAAGAGAAGGGTTTGATATATTTTAATGCACTGTTTAATTAAAGTTTAACCAAAGTACTTAACTTTGAGCACGAGTCTGTCAAGAATGCTAATTGACTTCGGTGATATGATGACACGTGACTGAAAAACATTCTGCTGGTAATCGATTTGCCGTCAAGAAAATATATCGATATTTTATGGCTGGAATGTTTCAAAAGTGATAAAAAGAAAGCGTTTCGTACCTATGAGCATTTATTTAAAAGCTGTTTTAGAGTTAAAAGACTCTATTATATCTGCGTAGCATATGATGGCGCTTTTAATGTACAGCTACTGTAGAAAATATTTCTTCCTTTCTTTCTTTTTTCTTCATTAAAAATTGCCACAGCTGTTTTCAATCTTGAGTTCGGTTAGCGGTTTTGTAAAGTAGTTTTAAAAAGGATTTGCTTTCACTTTTTGTTCATGTCATGCACTTTAACTATGCCCTCGTCATTTTCGTTTCTGCTTTTATTGTGCTTATGAATAGCAAAGCGCAAGATGACTATCATAGAGAACCAAAATCCGAAGCACAGCTAGAAATTTGTTACAGGAAATTTTTCTTGTGATCGTGTGCTTTCCCACAGGATGGTACCTCATGCATGGGGATGATAACTTTCCGGTATTATGGTTGGTTTTCACTACCCTGGTGGCAACAAAATTGTGTGAGGTAGCTATCACCTTACCGACGTGCTTCCATCGAGAGGGGCCTTTGAACTCAACTTTAGTTCCAGCTAATGAAGTCGCAGCGTATTTTTCCATGTGCCATAGGGGAGGGGCAGATAAACACTAAGTGTCTATACTTGTCAAAAACTGAGGCTTATTTTAATATGCTTCTTTTTATTTAATGGTTTGATAGTCTTTCAAATTTTTTTCTGTGTTCCAAAAAAATTTCCATGCTTATATCGGAATAATAAGAAAAGATTAAAAAAAAAAAAAAGAAAAGAAATGCAGCTTTAAATATTTTTTTAAAATTTTGTATTCTATCAAATAATGATTTCCGACACGTTTTTTTAAAAAAAATTTCGGTGGCATTTATTCCTTATCAGTTATGATACAAAAAAGATTAAGATAATCATAGCATAAATGGTTGATTCTTGACTAGTGTCTTGCTTTCCACTGGTAGAGATGAGAAAATACGCCATTATTAGCAGGAAAAGGTTCTTATTTTATTCACAATTGTCTGGGTATATAAAGTATATAAAAATAATTTAATATAAATAATTCATATAAATAATTTTGTTCTGTTTAAAAAATTATTTAATGATAAAATTGTTATTTAGATTTAGAATGTTAAACTTTTTCGCATTCATAATCGCTTTCGCATAATATATCAATATTATATAATCTCCTTTAAGACAAATTATCCTGCTTTTTTTGGCTGCAAAATGTTTAATAACTTTTGCCTGTTTTTAGATTTACTTATATGGTACCATTATCTAACCAGTATTTTTTAGGTTTCATTTGTTCCAAATTTGGGAAACAAAATTATTTTAATATTAGATAATAAATTTAATATAAAAAATTTTAATACACACTTTTTTCAGAGGGTTTTATTTTTTTTTTTGGATAAGTATAAAAAAAAGTAAATAGCTTTCGTATCTTTTCTCTGTTCACTCTTTTTTTTTTGTAATAAATATTAGGTATTCTGAGACAATTTCTTTTTCAAATTTATTACCACGTAGTATTACTATTACGGGAACAGTATTTAATTATAATAATCGAATAACTGGCAAATACTGAAAATATTAAAATATTGTTTATACGTTAAAAATAGACAGTTGTAGAAAAATTCAATCATCATGATAAAATCATCAGATAAAAATTCAATGAAAAATTCTATATTTCCAAACAACTGAAATTAAATGAAAGATATTGAAGAGGAAATTAAAACAAAAAAAGCAATCATCAATCTAGCCATCAGATCCAGCATATCTCAAAGCAAGGAAATATGTTAAAGCAGGAAAAGAAATTCTGTTTGATGGAGACTTTTTATCTTTTGTTTATGAAAGTTGTCAAATTTAAACCTGATGATTCGTAAAACTTGATAAATTTTTGCTAATTTGTACTATTGCTTTTGATGTCCAAACTCGAAGAATTTGAGAAAACAAATAGTTATGGAGAATGCTGTATTTATGATGATATGTCTATTAGGAACCAAAATTCAGAGAAACTCTCTAAAATTTCTGTAATTTGTTAGTATATAAACAGATGTGATAATACGTACAATTCTCACTTTGAAGTGACGAAATTGAAGTAAGCTCTCTAATTGCATTAGTAAGGTCTATTGCATAGTTGCTTCTACCTGCCTTTCATATTTTCTTATGAAATAATGTGTTTTTATCCGCCATCTAGCTTACTGAACTCTCAACTTAACACAACTAGTGACTGTAGTAACAATATTATCAATTCAGTTTCTGTTAAGGCACGTATACAACTATATAAATAAAATTGTCTATACATATAATGTCATTTTTATAGAATACTTTTCACGAATTAGTGAAATTATTGCAACGATAGCATATTTATGCATGCATATAACAATTTAAAAGTTGGAATATTTTCTTAGTTATGGATAAATATTTATGGAATTCAGAATCAAAAATACCATTCAAAAATGATTTTATGACTTTTGAATAAAGATTTGGAAAATCAGTAGAATCAAGTAGACAGTATGTGAGTTTAATTTTTTTAAAGTCATTTTTTTGTAGTGTTTTAGAAAGAATTTTTTTCTAAAATAAATTTTCTAAACTTTTGAAACAGCAGCTTTATTACAAAACATATATACTGATCACATTTTTACCATATTAAAAAAATATTTTTTGCATTATAAGTAGTGTTATTACTTATTGTTTGAATTACGTTGTCTCTAGAGAGTTTGAAATAGAAATTGCGATTGTGGCATCCTTGTCACTACTACCTTTCACTTTCAAAGACACTCCTTATTTATAGTTATCTAAAGAAAACTATTAGAGAAAATACGATCCTGCTTATTGTACTTGCTCAGATAGCTGATTCCTTACTCTTATTTATTTACTGACATTGTCAAGTGAAAAATACGTAAATTTTTTTGAAAACGAAAAAAAAAAAAAAAAATAAAAATTGGAGCATTACCAACCGCAGTTCCTTAGCATAGCTGTCAAAACAAATAAGATTCCTATTTCTCTTGGAAGAAATGAAAAAAGTCTTTCTTGTTTGTAGATAAAGTGCATACATATGTCTAAGTAAGAAAAGAGAAGTATATCGCATCAGGCAGAAAAATACTCAACTCCAATTTCGATTTTCGAAATGGCGCTAACTTAGTCCCAAGACTAAAATGGCCATCTTCCTTTTTAGCGTAATGGAGTTTTGTTTAAAATAAAAGACGACGTTTTATCTTTAAATGTGGCATTACTTATCATACATGGTAAATATTTGCCTGCCACTGATTCCTACTGACAAATGTCAAACCTTTCAAGTACCTCTCAGTCTTTGGAAATATCAAATATTAAAATTATATTTGAAACCCATTTTTTCCCATTTGAATACTTTATACATTTAGAAGTCAATTTACAAACTTTTTTTAAAAAGATGATGTGATATTTTTTAAAGGAAGTTATTTTAGATCTAAATTACTTTAATAGAAATGATTATTATTTCTCTTTTTCTAACAAATATAAACCATATTTAGATAACTAGTATCCACTCTTATATTTAGATAACTAGTGTCCAATAGCTAATTTCTAAGCTGTTAGAGATATGTAGTTCCATTTGAAAAAAAAATGCTTTAAAAGGCATAAAAATGATATTTTAGGTTGTCTGAGTTATTAAATTTCTCTCAAAAAGTTACCAAATTCAACTTTTAATACAATCCCTCGATCTTATCAATCATATTAAATAAAATATTCTTGAGATTGTCAAATTTCAAATAAAAGAAATTCCATTCTTCTGTAACTAAACCTGATCAATTTATGAAATCTGAAAATGACTATTTTAGACGAATTCGGATCAAAGCTTCGAATTCAGATAGTCAAATCTTGAGGGATGTTTTGCAAATTAAAATTATGTACCGTTGTGATACTTTTTCAAACTGTTTCTTAAAATAAATTTGCAATACGGCCCCTATTTAGGTTACAACTTCATAACTCGGTCAATTTCGATCATAAGAGGTTAGAATGTTTCTGTCGCATGATTTAAAGTATAATTTTTTTCACAAAATATGGGTGATAGAATTTGGATAACCAAAGTATAAAAAGTTAGATTTCAAACCTTTTTTCAGAAATAAATTTTATGACTCAAAAAAGATAAAAAAAATTCTTGTCATTTAAAAGTATTACCATATCTTATCTAGGTTTAATATAAATAATATGCTATTTACTAATAAGTTGTTAAAAGACTGCTCCTGTCTAGGAGAAAAGTCCTTACAAGGGCAGCGTGGGAGTTTAGATAAAAAAAAAAAAAACACGCTTTGAAGGAGTGACATTTTCTCTATATATCAAATATATTCTTGCTGCTGTGGAGTAGAAATAAATTTGCAAATTTAGATGAAGTCCTTTTTCATCATATCGATATTCCAGTTTTATCCTACACAAGCTATTATGTGACTTCAATCCAAGGCATTTCTCTTGGTAAATTTAATTCATATCCTTTACTGGATCTCTTACGTTTTTACCATTGTATAGCTTTGGAAGAGCATACTTTTATTAAAAAATAGAACCTAAAATTATATGCAACAAATGCCAGAATTCTGCACTCAGATAATTTTATATTTTTAGGCTCTTTGTATGAATTTATTTCATGCAAAATGTTTACAAATAATAATAATCAGTTGCAGATATGATGATGCTATCTAATATCAAACAATATATATGGTCAGTAAGTATGAAAAGAACAAAAAAATGCAGCTTTTAACATAATAGGCTCGACTTTTAATAGATATAATAACTATAGCCCTTAAAAAAACAAATATTTCTTACTAAGATTTGTTTGAATCCGAATGAGAAAAAAAGTTCCCACTCTTTTTCCAAATAAAAGTATTACAAATATAAAATATTATGGTTATAAAACTGCTAAAAAGATGTAAATATGCAGAATTGTTAAACACGTCAAAATAAATACGTTACTTTTAAAATTTTACAGATAGGATATATGAAACATTTCACAACACCTACGATAAAATAGCATCCGAAATTTTCTAGTTTCTTACTTTTCAATGCTTCAGCCCATCGTGTTATGCCCTTTCTATATTTTTTCGCGATACGTTAACAATTCGCTGAATTGAATATACGCTGCTTAAAAATATTATGCAATGAAAAAAATCTTCTAAATCTGTAAATTCAACGGGTTCGATGTAATGGGTGTATGATTAAAAAGATCAAAGTCTCCGTCACAAATAAGGACGTTTATTCAACACAAAGACATTTCAAAATGGAGAAGACAACACAGACTGCTCTTGTAGACTCATATTAGACGTATACAAGAACAACACCTACTATAAACAGTTGTGCACTTGTAGATAATCGGTAGTAAAAAACCCTAGAAGCACAAAGCGGGCAGACAGAACTTAACAGGAAGAGAGATTTCACGCAACTATTCACGTCCTTTGAAACGTCTTCTATTCACCGCTATCTCCTCTCTTTAGTTGTACTCAATTGCCTATTCTCTACTGTCTCCAATATATGACTAGCTACTCAGCACACGAATGGATGCTGCGTCAATATTTGACTTCAAGATTCTGGATATTCTCAATACTTATACTTTACATTACTTAATATTTCTCACTCCTCGCTTGAGTTTCACTAAGCTGACTCAATGTTTACTCTTCGTTCAACTGTTTCTTCGCTTGCGCTTCACTCAACAGATTCAATACTGGCTCTTCGCTCAACTGATTCTGCGCTTGCGCTTCTCAATTTATTCCCGCTTGGTCTCCCTTTTTATAATTTCTGAAGAAGAATTCTGCTTCCTTATGACGATAGGATCATAAGGAAGAGATGAAAGTTCTAAAAAAATCGACATACTAAGCTTCTTAATTTTCTGTCGCCGAAATTCTTGTTTATTTTAGAATCTTCCATTTTATCGCTAAATAATCACGAAGTTTGTCATTATGAATGAGGCCATTGATCTCTCATTAGTTCAACATCTATCACAGCTGACCGTTTAACTATCTTTCTTAAGATGGAACTAACTGCTCTGGGAAGAAACATTATATATTCATAACAATTATTATCTCTAATTATGTAAAGATGTATTCTTATAAAGTTACTTAGTATAGTAATTTTGCAAGAAATTGTTTTAAAAATTTGTAAAGAATAAATATTATCCATGAAAATTATGTAGAGATGGATTGTCTTGGTTATTTTATTATTAATGCGCAAAACAATTCCTAGAAAACTTTTTCACCTGATGAAACAAACTTTTTTACTAGAATAAGTATGTTAAACAAAAAATTCTTCCTAAAACTTACATTGATTAAGAATTAAAAGAAACTTATCTTAATCAGTATATTCTTTGTGAATAACTATTTGAGAAAACGAGAAAAACGTTTTATATATGCAAAGAACTAAAACACTTTTTAAAGTTACGCATTCTTTTCCATTTCCGGACGAATAATTTTTTTCAATACAAAGAGACAATTTGAACACTCAAAACAACACGTTTATGTATTTTTTTTATACGCTATGATTCTGACAACAAAATTTCCTTGAATAATTTTGCTTCGGCATTTCTTAAAAAAAATATTGAAGAGCCGAAAGCTGTAATATCCCATTTTTTTCTATTGGAAGGGATGAAAACTACCCTGCACGATGATCCACTGATGCCGAAAATTAAATTTCTTTCGTCGTGGAAATAAACTTTTCGAAAAATTCATGAATACGAATTTCAGCTCCAAATATCAAAATATTTTTTGTTTGCTCGTAAAATCATCAAAAGGATAAGAGCCCTGAAAACTCTCTAGTTTGAATATCCGAAGCGCAAATTGGAAAAACTTAATGAATGCATACATGAAAAACTGAATAAAAAAAGAAAAAAAGAAATTCAATGTTTTAAAAAAATGTTCTATGTTCGAAATGAAAATGAAAAATGAAAACGAGATTTTACTAAATTTTATTCCTAAGGCTCGAAATCCCTGTTTATTTAAATTAGTCGTTGCTAAATCTCATGAAGAATAAGAAATTATTTTTTACTTTTCATTTATGAGATTCACTTTCAATATATATATATATATATATATATATTGTTACGAAATTTCCGGGTTTGTTTGGATAGTGGAAGTTATATATGGTGTCTAGAACGCTCAATCCGCAGGCGGCAGTAGAATAAAAACAAGGACGTTTATTTACACGAAGACACACAGGTCAGCACAAAGACGACAACTATATACAGCCCAGAGAAGACAATTATCTTCAGCCGCGAGACGTGCAAACAGCAGCACACAACAAAACTCTACTGCAGACAGTAGCGCACAGCTTAGTTCAGCACTAGCTTGACTCCATCGCTGCTCTGCTAATCCCTGGAGGACCAGTTCTTCACCATCGATTCCGACTCCTCTCAGTCGTCGATTCCGACTACTCTATTCTGCCTACTCCTCACCGTGAATTACGACTACTCTCCACCGTCGATTCCGACTACGACTACTCTGGCAGCACAGACTGCCTCCTTTTATAGGTCTCAGAAGGCGGGGCTAGAAGCCTCTCAACCAATCAGGAACGTTCGAGGCGTATCTTGGTTCCAAATGGACGGATCGGGGAAATTCTCGATGTTTCGGGTATAATCTATTTTGGCTCCAAAGTCGCCAAATTCGTCGCCAAGTCAGCAAATGGTCGCCAAGTTTGTCGCCAAACTCTGGGACCTAAGACGCGTCACCCGGACTCCGTCCAATACAGATAACTGTAAAACAATCTTTCTGATGGTGGAACCAACTATGCTGGGAAGCAGAATTACAGGTTTGTTTTATATATATATATATATATATATATATATTTTTTTTTTTAATTTTTATCTTAGTTCAACCTATATTAACTTCATTCTAAAATGTTCTCTCATTTCCTGATCCATTTCCCACTTTTTAATCACGCGCTCTATGAAACTGCTGAATTCAACAAATTCGCCCGTTCTGAGTGCAGGGATAAAAATTCTTGATGCTTACCACATTCTTTTGAATATACTTAAATTTCCCTTTCAGAAGTCTACACGTATTAAAGAAATCCCTATCAGAATCTCACAGTAAAAACCACTGAAGGAAAAATTTCGATCTCTTTTGATCTTGTATCGCGATGTAAACAAACGCCAGCCACCCGTAATGAAATAAATCTATTTTTAAAATTTCAGAAGTTACTTATATTAGGCCACGCAGCTGCTCAAATATGTTTACATATATATATAGATATCAAATAAAAAAATATGTTTATTTCCTAAAATTCTGCTGCATATGTAGTATTGTTCTGTAAAACATAATTAAACTCTTATTTCTTTTATCACTGCAACCAAATATTCAAATCATAAGTACTAATTTCCTTCTAACATTGGCAATTTCATTTTGCAAGTTCTGTTGTCAGCAACCTCATCTTCCACAGCTTTAAGTGAAAGGGATTATTTACAAGGAATAATTATGAATATTCTCCTGAGATTGTTATTAATGGATTTTTCGCCTCATTCTTCTTGGCTGTTTTCCATCGCAAAATGTCCGCACTCAAGTTACATGATCCTAGAACAAGGTGGAATAGTGTAGTACGTGTACTAACTATGTGTTCTAGGGTACATTTTGCTGCCGTAATCTGTCTTGTGGATTCTAATTAATGCTTAGTCTTGTTCTTGGGAGTATATGCAAACCATGTCGTTGTTTTGCAATTTATTAAGTAAACTATTTCCCGTTTATTTTGTAAATAGCTCTTGGGAGCAACACTGGAGAAAGTTTTCCAACTCATTTTCGTTCAATTCCGTTTATGTTTTCACTAACACAACAGTTGATGTCACTAAATCTTCTTAAGACTACCAAAAATAAGGGTTTAAACTTAAATTGAAACTTTTAAACGAAAGGTAAAAAATATCACTTTTGTCAAATAGACTAAGTTTGGTTAATATATTATTCTTTTATTTCCTACAGCTGGAATTAATAGATAATTTTTTTTTCATTTTTATATAAAAAATTATAGTGAATATAGTTAAGTTTCTGGGCTTCAAAATATATAAAGGAAACAAAATCGAAGAAAATATAATTTACGAAAAATATATTTGCTCTTTGATAACTACGAAGAAAAATCTAGGAAATCTATCTCTACGTAATCTATGAAAAAAATATGTATTAGCTTACTCTAGAAAAAATAATTAGAAATTTATCATGCTGAAGCGATTATATTGAAAATACCGCTGCAGGCAGATATCTAGCCCAAATCTTAAAAATTATTTGACACAATGTGTATTGTGCAAAAGAAAATTTTCTTTTATAAAAGCCATGTAAAGCAAGTTAATTAACAGTACTAATAGATTTTACTGATTAAAGTCACTATTTAAATATATTTTTACGTGATAAAGTCTTTTGTAACCTGAATAAATTTTATGCGGATTCATATTGTTTTTATAGAAATTTTGATTTTAAATAAATATTACCATTTTGCAAGAAAGAAATAATTAATTAAAGAAATCGGGCATATTTGTCCTTCTGTGTCCTATCTGCTAGGTGTGTGAATGTCCCCTCTCCTGTAAAAAGGGGTTGTGCAAGCGAATGCGACGCATGAAGTAGATAAGTCATACTCTTGGCCCTAGTTGGCGTTACTCAAAAAACAAGAGACGCCCATTCGGCTTAAATCGTTAACAGATTACTGTCAGGGGATTTGTAAAGTGCCATAAGTCACGAAACAACAACAGAAATGGAGAAAAATGGCAATTGCTGCTATTTTCTTCAATTTATTTAATTACATTTCTATTAAATATAATATTAATTTTCTTTTTATATTCTATTATATATAATGTAAACTCTATTAAATATAATAATTTCTATTAAATAAATTTTAGTTGAATATTAGAGCTAAGTGACATTTATCTCCAACTGTAATAAAATGAATGTATGTTGGACCTTTACAGGTAAGCTTCAAGTCATTTGACCTAAAGCTTCCAAATTTGATCCAGATATATTTTAGAGGAATCGAAATGTGCACCTAAAGCACGTTTTTTGAAGTTTTTAATTAGAATTTAAATAAACTCAAAAAAGCTAGATTTTGATATTTTTTAAATATAACTTATAATTTAATTAACTTAACAGGTTTTTAAGGATGCTTTGCAACAATATATTAATTATTGTGAATGAAATTGAAATCATTTTCATCGTTTTATAAAATATTTGATCGCATAATTTTTCTTCTATTATTGAAAGCTAAAGAAGAAATAATATTTTTAAGATCTATGCAATTTGCAGAGCAAACAAAATAAATAAATTAATTAAATAAATAAACGTTGCTATAAAGCTAAATTGATAATATAAAAAATAAAAAAAGACATGTGCAAAACTGTTAAAATAAGACAGCTTTGTCATCTCTGAAATTGGTGAAATGATGGAAGTTTTATCTAAACGATTTAACTGAAATTAAATATAATACATAACTCTAGAGAACTATCTGGTCGTCAAAGGCTACTAATAACAAATAAAAATAACAGTTAAGCAATGTTTGGGATAATTAAAAAAAATAATTGCATCATAGTTTAAAGAAGAAACATCATAGTTTAAAGAGGAAATTTAAATTATTTATTTTAACAGATTTTTTGGGGAAATAATTTCTTTATTTTCGCATTAAATGGTAACATGTGCAACTTACACCCCAAAAGCAATTAAGTTTGCAACGAGCAATCGACACGCTTTCACTACACCGTGATTTATTATTCTGATAGGCAAATCGGCTTGCTACAAGCGCGTCGTAACAAACTTGTGAAATTCCTGATGTAATCTTCGTTAGAAATCTGCATCCAGTTAATTGCATCGTAGTGGGAACAAATTAAACTGTAATCATAATTTTCGGAACATGAAATTAACTGCATTAAATAGGGACAAGTATGCGTTAAAATTATTTACATTACTTTTAGTTAAGGCAAGTTTTTAACATGTGTGGAAAATAATTCAGTTGGAGGATTTCCTCAAATGTGTAAAATCTAATTATTAGATAAGGGTTATTATATTATTAATTGCTACGGAAATCGAATCTGCTGTTTATCGAAATAATAAAAGCAAAAAAAGAAAAAAAAAACACGCGTTTTTTTTTAATTTGAAGTCTTTAAAAATAAATACCATTGTGAAAGAAAATGGTGAAAATGATGTGTGTAGGTCCCCAAAGATCTCCAAAAAATGCTTACATATTTTATTTTGTATAATTTGTTGGTTACATGATAAAACATGTTTAGTTTTTATTTGCAAGATAAGTGGGCTGCCAAGGTCAGTTTTGTAATTTTGGTGCAGTGGCCTGTTTTTAAGATATTGGCTCTACTAACCACTGTGGTGATTCTACGAAAGACTTGGCTCTACTAACCACTGTGGTGATTCTACGAAAGACTTGGCTCTACTAACCACTGTGGTGATTCTACGAAAGACTTCTACTAATAATATGGTGCATACAAAAATTTTCTGCACTAAAGATCTCTCTCTCCTCGTCCCCACCCCTCCTGGTTTGGAGAGGAAATTTTGACTAGGTTCCTCAGTTCCGGCATCATTCTCGTCATCTGACTTCGGTTCAAAATTAAGAGGTCTATCCCAAAACAGCCTTGGTATTGCTTCAAAAAGATACATTAATATAGCTAAACTGAAATATAATTTGCAATGGTGGATCAAAAAATTCATAAAAATGATTGTTAACTTACATTTAGGCTGTTAATTCAATGTGATCATAATTTTAAATATTTGTTGAATTATATGTTTCTGCAACTTATTATGCACTGCTTAGCATATGGGTGCAAAATAAATATTTCTATTTCAGGAAAATAGTTCCGTTCTTCATCTATTACCATAAATTTAAATCAAGTTCTCATTAATTATTTAAATTATGTTGTTCATATAGAATCGTTGATTACATATGTATGTCTACTAATAATAAAAGAAAATGTATGTGTTTTTTGACACTCTAAAGGACAGACTGTTAGATTCTAGGTTAGAATACCACATTAATTACAGGTATACTTCGGAAAGCAGAAATGTGCACCTTTAAAATAACTGAATATAGAATTTTAATTAATTAAAAATTAAACGAAGTTTCGGACGTTTTTTTCATTATAACTGCCGAAACTATAACAACAAAAAAATCAAAAAAGTTAGTAGAAAAAATAATCGCTTCGATTATACCATTTTGTTGCTGTACAATTTTTTTTTTAATATTTAAATTTTTTTTTCTTTTTCTTTTTCTTTTATTGCTAATGAGAGTATGAACACAAGGGTTACTGGGTTATTTTAGGTAGGTGTCTGTTTAAAGAATGCTCTCAGTAAAATTTTTCGAATTTGGTTGTTCTTGCAAAGTAAGGAAACCTTTTAACGTTATTTCATCTTTTAAAACTATGGTGTGAAATCCTTTACCTCCTGACGGAACCGTGGAGGTGAATACGACTATTTCAGCCGTAGAGTTTCGGATTCCAAATTCAGTTTTCGTCCCTTTTTATCCCGCCGACGGTCATTGAATCAAACCAAGGCTGCTTAAACAGGGAAGGGCGCAACTCCTTTGTAAATCTGCATCGCCCCATCTGTTCGGGGATATCACTAATATGGGGATCGGTAACGTCGAATAAGTATACGGTTTCTCTATTCTCTTGAGATATTAACCCTGATACACATAAATATTTCATTTGATCCTTCAATTTTGACATTTTGAAGAATAGTGAATTATTTTAGTAACATCTCCTTATTCAAAATTGTTTTCTATCAGTCGGTAATTCTTTTAATTCAGAAAACAACATTTTTTTTAAAAAAATTATGTAGTAAGTTTTGATAATATCGAGAGTAATATAATTTATTATTTTATATTATTAATTGTATAATGGTAACAATTTATATATGTCACTATATTATCTTCATTTATTAATTTGTGATTATCTATTTTATAGTGTCAAAACTGCTTATGCATTTCTCATGCCAAAAATATATTATGTTATGTATAATTTACAACCAATTAAAGGATACACTTTAGTTTTTATCTACTTATTATTGTTACTAATAAAGTAGTTTTTATCTTTTAAGGATTAAGCTAAATATCAGTGGAATAAACACTCTTAACAACGAAGCTAAGTAAGTATAAAAGTGATGTTCAGTGACGTGTTAAGTAAATTAGGCTCAATTTGCGAGAAAGGCTTTCATGGTTTATTTGTTAGGAATTTGCCATGGGAATGCTTTCCTTTAGTGGTAATCTAATAGTTACGAATTTATTCAGAAATAATTTAAGAACATTTAGGAATTGGAAATGTTGTTTCTCGGAAAAATACATCAATTATTTTTGTTATTGTACAAGTCACACGTATCGATCCTAAAGAGAATAAATTCGGTCATAAAATTTTACTTTCACAATTTAAAGGAAATATTCTTCAAATTTATAATAATTTGTTTACCATCATTAACTTAAGAGCTGATGTTTATTCAGAGAATTCATTTGTAAGGATATGGAATAAAATATTTTGGTAGAAAATTATTTTTCATTCATGAAATAACCAGAATTTTATTTTATTTGAAATAAGATACTTTCATGAATGAGTTTTAAGCTATTAACAGAAAAAAAAATCAATATGTAATTTTTAATTACATCAATATTTCTATTTGAAAGGCTCCTAAAGTATAATAAATTCTGCAGTTATATTTTGCTAGGTGAAACTACGACACAATAATTTTACATAACCTTACAATTATTAAGTAGTCCTCTTTCGGGAAACTACTATTTGGGAAACTGAAATTGCTTAATTAAGAGTAAACGCTCTCTATCTTACTATGAATCCTTAATGAAACTGGAATTATCTCTTTTTTCATTAAGATAGGAAAACAGTGCCACCGAACGAAATAAAGTATAAAAAGCTTTATTTTTTGTCCTAAATCGAAAAATAGCATACCATTCGAGACGTTTCTACCTTAAAGGCACATGATAGAAACTTTCTACCTTCGCCTTCAGGAAGACATGCTTTTCTCATTCTTTCTTTGCCAGTAAAACAAGAAATCGGAAACTCTTCTCACAACTTAAGCCTGTTTTCTTTCGTTTCTTCCTCAATTAGTTCAGATGTCATAAGGCCTGCCATTTTGTTTGGGTTTGATGTCGACATCACCTTAGCTCCAGGCATGTCTATCCTTTGAATTGAGCTCTTTGTTTAACCAAGTCTGAGAAGATGTTGTGGGATAAAATTTATTTGCAGTAGGTTGCTATTAAGGAATGTATATTGAGTCTAAAATAGGGTATTAGTATACCTCAGAAATATAGTACAAAGTGTTGTAAAGTAAATAGGGTTCTTCGCATGGAAAGGAATGTGGCAGCTTTAGGCATGGACATCAAATCATTGGCCATAATGAATAGGCTATGGAATAAGATTTATTTGTTGTATGTTCCTATTAAGGAATGTGTATTAAGTTTAAATTGGAGCATTTTGTATACCTCGATAGCTCGATTTCGCCTGAAATTATCATTACGTTAAAATGAGCTCATTTTGAATTGCTGAAGCGAAGCGGACTACAAATTCTTACTTTTATTTCATTGATTTATTAACCCTCTCATTCTCTTCTCTTCAGAAACTCTTGCAATCCCTCCTCAAAATCAAAATGACAGTTAATGTTCTTGAGGGGTTTATTTGAAAAATTACATCGATTAACTGATGACCATTAAAAAATATATATTCTCGAGCATCCATTGAGTGTTTTCAGAAAATGTCCCTGCCCCATCCCAATCCATCTGGGCGAACATCTCTGATGAACAAAGTATACGCCTCGAGTATTCGATCAATCATACTTAACGAAAGACGGGGGAATTTTTTAATGCTATCCAAGCAATCTCGGGCGTCCATCATAGTTTCTTTGAAGGACGTTTGGGGCCTTTCACTACTGGGAGAATTAAGGATCCATTTTAAGCGATGTGGAAATGTGCATGTTCAATGTGTAATAATGATCTAAATAATAGCCCCATTCTTCGAAAGTGGTTTACTTTTCGTTTACTTCAGGTTATTGCACAGTCCATTTTTGGATGAACTGCAAAATGAAAATTATCGGACCGATTCCTCTAATAATTTTTTTTTCAACTGATGAACTGTGCTACCTAAGTTCGGCTGGCAAAAATATGAGTATATTTTTATGTAACGCAAATCATAGATATCGTGTAAAGTGGCGCACAAAATGACTAATAACACAATTTCTGACCTTTTCAACTGATTCTGAAGAGCTAATTGTCAAGAGAAGGTATTATTAAAGAGTCTTTAAGTAAATATTTACTTTTTTGTGTCGGAATGCCAATTTTGAAAAATTACATTTTTTTTATCATTGCACATTTCCGAACTTGAATTGCTCTTCTGTATGCGTATCCAGTTTTTTTATAAGAAAATTCCCTATCATGCACTTCTTGATATTCCTTTAATTTCTGTTATTATTGATTTTCAAAGTATCTATTAACTTCTTCATTCAGGTTAATGAAATCTGTAAGACAAAGTATGCCCAGTAGTGATGCAAATAAAATGAATATCAGATAATGTTTTATACCCTTTTTGTTAAATAGTTGAAGTTCCTAATTTATTTGCCATACCTTAATAAAACAAGGCACGATTTGCGTGTATTGGCTTTTAAAAAGTTTGAAAAATCGTTTTTTATATTGCTTTATCTGTTTAATGCTTTATTTATTTAATCTTTTATTATATTTAAAAAAAATACATTTAATGCATTTGAACTATACAGATGATTTTGTAAGACATTCGAATTGAAAATGGCGTATAGTCAGGATAATAGCGTGTTCTATAGTAAAATGACTGCGTTGACTTTATTGAGACAAGTAACAGTGCCCTTTACAACAAAATAAGAAAATTACAAAAAATAACTAAAAAAAATAAAGATCGACTCAAAAGTGAAATTAAAAAAAATGGGCTCTATACCATAGTAAAAACATTTAAAAAAAGTTACTTTTAGTTACTTTTAAAATAATAGATATATTTGGATTAAAATTATGAACTTTCTGTGACTTTAAAAAAGTGTCGCCATAAAATTAAAAAGGTTTTCTCCGGTATTATCACACAATTTTTTTCGCGTTAAGCAACGACAAAGTGAAATTTTCACTGCAAAGTAAAGGAGAAAAAATAAAAATATCTAAGAAACGCAATCGAGGGAAGAAAAATACTAGAAGATACATTTTACAATTTAAAACGAACTCTTTTTTCAAATCACTGAAAATTCATAATTTTAATCGCCAATATCTCTCTCAACTTTACAGATAATTATTGCTGTAGAGCTCACTGTGCTTTTAATGGTATATGGTATAGATTGCAATTTGCTAACTGGAAAAAGGGCCTTGATCATCATGTGTATACAAGAAATTATATTTCTGTCCTTTCTCATCAACCTGTATAATTATTCTTGCGGTTATAACCGAGTTGTTTAAGTTTTCGAGAAACATGAATTACAATTTTTGTTGTTTAACAAATCAACATACTTATCGATTTAAAAAAGATAATAATGTTTTTTTCTGCAAAACGTTACAAAAAATCGTATTACCTTTTCTGCAGTAAAATAATATACATAAATAAACCACTAGGGTATTAACTACTTCATTAAAAATAATTAATGACATTTCTATAACAAGTACATTTTATATTATGAATAATGCATTAGTAATAGAATATTTAAAAACTAGTTTCAAACAGCTTGTAACTAGATATATTAATTTCTTATATAAGCATAAATTAAAAAGAAATTTCTATACCATCAATCCCATATGATTTAAGAATTTGAGCTGTTGTTGATATTTGCAGCAGACAATCGTCAATATGCGTTCAATTTTCAAGAAATATTAAATTCAATTTTGAATGCAGATAAATGAATAAAATGATGAAGCATGTAAATCGTTGAAAAGCGAATTTAATATGATGTAATCAAATATTTATTAGCCTTTGAATTATTCATTTACCTGATTAAAATCAGAATTTGATTTCAATGTAGCAACAACAAAAAAGAGAAAGAAACAACAAAAAGAGAAAGCCTCCAATAATTATCATAGCTGAAATTTGAATTTCATAAATAAAAGTTGCATACTATCGAAGTAAAATGAATTTTAAATAACTTGCACCTCATATATATTAATGAAATTTCGTATAAATTATCTCAGAAAATATAAAAATGTTTATTATAATATGAATGCATTATTAAGTATATTCAGAATAAGAAATTAAATAATAATAGAGAAGTGTTTCACAACTAAAGTTTGAGAAGTTGCATTAAATAAAATTATTTGTAATTCAGAATAACAATATCTTTCTTATTTTCTATTAAGCATACTTTTAAATTAATGGTTATTTAATTTAAAAGCTATTAAAATCGTTTTGAAGATCAAATACTCACCAAAAAATGATTACCAAACCAAACAGTTATTATTAAATTCTTTACTATATTCATAAACGCATGAAATAAAAACTAAAGAGAAAGTATTCTTTTCGAAATTTTCTCTCATATTCTGTCTCAAGTTGTCTTTGGCGACAATTTTCTACGCCAGAGATATTGGATATATTTAATTTCAATTAAATATTTCAGTTAATCGATGTCCATGATTCCGCCAAATTGCCAAGCATTAAAACCATGTTATCTTAACAGCCTTACATATGTTTTATTCATTTTATATATAAAATTTCCTATTGGAGACCAGTCCCATGATATCATAGCACTATTATATTCAGTTCATCGCTAAATTACTGTATTTAACATCACTTTTTTATTCGTCCTGTAAGTTATACAGATATTAAACAGGACACATCTTAGGCTTATTATTTTTGTGCGAGAATATTTTCGAAACTTAGCAAGAAAAAGCATGGAAATCTAGCTTATTTCTTAGATAAAATTGCAATAATTTTTTTAATGTGTGCGAGGTGCATATCACTAGTTTCGAAAGTGTATCCGAGCCGAATTTCGTAGCTATATGTCAATGTCAAATGGTATGGATTCTACGATGCCAAAAAGTACACACATGCAGTCATCTTTATACGTAAATAGATATAAAATTGCTATCCCCCTCCGCAACACCACATAACAATATCGACCTTGGGTCGATATTTATCGATTTGATTATCGGTCGTGAAGTCCATTAATGCTTAGATATTTATTTTTCGAATCCCGCATATCATGTAGGAGTTGTTAGCTTCGTAGTATATTAAAGAAAACCGGCACTTGTGGGCTGTCAACAACATGCTATCTCCGAATATTCTTTACTAGAGAGTCTATTAGTTTGCAATTTTACTTGTCCTCAAGGGAACGTATTCATACAGAAAAACATTTGAGTATGCCTTTTGGAAGCATTTTTTTTTAATTTTTACCATTGAAAACAAAATTTGACAAAAAGCTATAATTTTACTAATACGTCAAATTTTATTTACTTAATTCATTACATTTTTTTAATAATTGCGTTCACGTGCATGTAAAAATACAGACTGTCTGAGGGTCAGTTCTTCGATGGGTTTGTTTCAAAATTTGATAAGGATGCCATTTTTATATGATAAAACTAAGTGTCTTCTTTTGAAATTGCTAATATTTTGTTAAATTTTAATCTCTTAAAAAGTTGCTATGAGACTAGAATCTCCATGATTCTTCCATGATCAATTATATTCAGCCAGATTTCAATTCTATTGTTGCATGGGATTCAAAGAAATGTTTGCTTACATACACTGAACACTGACTCTAAAAAAATATTTTTTTATCCAAATTCTTTAGAGTAATAATTAATTAGTTTGAAACGTACTATGAGTTAAATAAAAAGAATATACTTCTTAGATATATGTCTTCTTTACTTTTTCTTATATGCATAAAGAATAATCAGCTATGGACACAGTGGCTAGTATAGAAATAAATCAAAAAGGATTTTCACTTCATCAAAACCTTTTAATCATAAAGACAAAAATTCGCGATTTTACACATCCCCGACTATTTTCTTAAATTGATAGTCTGAATATAAACATTATACTACAAAATAAAGTAAATGGTTTAAAATTCGCAGTTATAATTTAATTATTTACTTAATTTTGCCTTTTCTTTTGAGAAGAATGAACTCTTTGCATCGCAGTCATTCTTATCAAACTACACCACACCGATGCTCCCAGCGGACATACTCTAGGTTATTCAAATAGTTTTCTCGTGAACTTTGCAACAATGTCTTGTTGCATTTCAGTTGCATTACTGGAGAGCACGAATTATAATCCTGGAAATGCTCAATTTGGTTGCAAAATGCCATTTTTGATTACATGTGATCCATAATACACGATTGGAAGGGAATATGTAATCTGAAGTTGTTTTCTGTTATCAAGTGTTAAATAGATCTTTTGGGAGGCGTACAGCCTAATGTCCAATTGTTTAAATTTCAATTATCTTATGTTAATTTCTTACGAAAAAATATTGAATTTTATATTGAAATGTTATTTACAATGCAGTTCTGGAGAGGATTCCTTTGGGTATCATTGTATACTACTTATGTGGGAAGACTGGATGGAAACAACAAAAAATTATTCAGTGGGCCAATATATTAAAGTATATTCTCTATTAAACTTCCTTCCTTTAAATAGCAAAATTAGTTTACTTTCTATCGCAGTAACTATTAACTTTTTCTATAGCCTGTTAGTGAATTTAAAGTTTCAATTAATATGTAAAATTCACTTTATTAAATGTATATTCAAATTATTTCGGAATTCAATAAGAAATAAAGGAATAAAATTACTAAATATTCAATTTCAGAAAAACATGAAATTTTATAAAAATTTGGTAGATTCTTTATAAAATTATAATAATATTCTTATCATTATTTATTAAGAAGTGCTTTTATATGCTTATTCTGAATATTCTAGAGGCTTTAATACTTATTCAGTTTTTTTAGATACTCAAATATTTTTTGCTATACAAAATTTAGAATACAGAAAAATAAAAATGAAAAAAAAAAAATAAATAGCTTGCATATATCCTCATTCAGTAATTATTTAGCATAAGAATTTGTAAGTTAAAATAATTTTTTTATGAGTGTGCGTTAATATATCGGAATAAGAAATAACTGGAATAGACTAATGTAATAAGAAAAAATGAATAAAACAACTAAATATTATTTCAGTTTCAGAGAAACGTGAAATTTTTATAAAGTTTGATAAAAAATATGAAATGTGATATATATTTTTAATAAAATTATAATATTATTTCTCTTTATTATCCTTATTTCGAATGTTCTAAAAGCTGATGAATTTTCTGACTTCAATCCTTATTCCATTTTTTTAGGCATTTATATATTTATTTCTATGTAAAATTTAGAATATAGAAAAATAAAAATTAAATAAATAATTGAACTGTTTACACATATACTAGTTCAGTAATTATTCAGAATAAACATTAACAAGTTAAAATAATTTTTTCGATGAGTGTGCTTTAGTATATCTGATGTACATTGTACGTTTAAGATGGGACACATTTGATATAGCTTCGATTCAGTTCATTATATCTAATAATGGAAGTAGTATATGAGTCTCATTTGTTATGATAAAGCATTGAAGTCGATTTTCCAAACTCTAATTCTCTCAGCAATTATTCAATTCGTACAGAATAACCTATAGTGAATGTGAAAGGAGATATGTTATAATCCCTTCAAAATGTTAAAATCTTCCTTGGTAAACTTTACCAAGTGTCGTATGTCATTACATAGAAATTATAGAAAGCCGATATATAATCCTGAATTCTAGTTACATATTGCAAATATTTACTGACCCCCCTTCCCCCTGCATTCTCTTTAGATGCGGCATTGTAATGAGGAGCTACTTTCTATTAGGGGGCTACAAAGGGTATCAGATATAAGTTTCATTTGGAAAGTGTACTTTTGACAAACATACAGAGCCAGCTTATGCATTCACTATTTAAAATCTGATTGCGTGGATTCCATTTTTATTGAGGTTTGTTTTGGTTTAGTTATATTAACGTCCCGTTTGAAGCAACACTAGGACTATTTTGGGCCGGACCTCGTAATTTTAAACCGCGGTCAGATGATGAGGAAGACACCTGAGTTGTTACCCCCCACTCCACACCACACCAGCGGGAGGACATTTGGTCAGGACGGATTTAACGTGCAACAGATCCCCTTACACGACGGTTCTTCGGTGGAATCGGGTCTCGAACCTGAAACCCTCGGGTTCCGAAGCCGAGACCTTACCACCAGGTCTCCATTTTTATTGAATATAATATTGTTGCTCATGTTGAGAAATTCATTATTATAATGGAACTCGAGACAGAAATAATTAATAAATTGTGTGTGTGGGTATCTAATAAACCTAAAGCTCAGAACTATGAAATTGTTAATATTATGAACGTGATTATACAAATCCTTATTAATTTTTTAAATTTTTTTTCAAAGAGCAAAGTATTACTTTTGCAAAGATTTTGCACCCATTGGCTGAATATTGAAGAACATTTATTTGGAATAAAATATATAAGAAAAAAGAATATTTGGATAAAACATATTTATTTATAAGTAATAAGAGATCTATCATGTTTTTATTTTCTTTTGTAATCTAAGGACTGAAATGAAATTTCTGTAATGAAGATAGTTTTATGATCGAAATACAATTCTTCAAGTATATAATTATTAAAGTAAATAAATTTTAGATTTTGTTGGTGATTATAAAAATCTTCTAGTGCTCATTCATATTATTTTTAGACTTTTCAAACATTAGGTAACTTTTAATGGTGTGTGACTACATTCGGGATGTTACAAATACTTCTATTTCAGAAATTTTGCATAAAAAAGATGGAGAAAAACACTTATGAAACAAAAATACATTAATTAAAGGCTAAAAGTGCTTTGAATATAGGAAAAAATATGTGTTTTTAGGATGAGAAGGAATAAAGCAGAAACCTTTCAGATTAAATATTTAACAAACAAATTTTTTAAAATTTTGGAAATAAGAAGTATATTACTAAATTAATTTCTATTGAACTAAGAAATAAGTTAATTTCTATCCCAATCTTTAAAAACTGGATTCGAATGATAAATAATACGAAATTTTCAAATACGTTCATGTTATAAAGCATTAAATCAACTTTATAAATTAGCAAGTTGCACATTATATAATTAAGAGACCACAAAAAAAAATATTGAGAAACTATTATAAGAAATTGAGCAAACGATATGCATTTGATTTTAATTTAGAACGTTAAGTATAAGGATATTTAACTAAAAGTTAGTCATCTTTATTATACTGTTAAAAATAATTGTTCGATTTTAAGACGATGAAAATACTTTAATTTTGGACAGCATTTGTAATCATTTTATTTTATATCTGTATTATTTTTGAAAATATTGTTAACGATGTGCAAAATATCCTTCATTTAGTAACTTAAAATTTTCATAAATTTCAACCCTGAAATCTTATGAACATATTCAAATTTTTTTCTTCTAAAACATGCTACAGAAAATTATGATATTACTTAGAAATAATAGGGGCTAAAGTTATAATCTTTGAAGTATCTAATCCTGTGTCATTTTGATAGCATTTAATTCAATAATGGTCAGACAATTCAAAGGATGGACAATGTAATGCGAAGACATTTTCGCTTAGAAGACTATAAAAGCAACTCAAAATTGGCTCTATTTGGCAAATGACCTTTACCCAAAGACATAATGGAGTTAAGACTTGCTGACTAATTAAATTTTGACTAGATTATGGTCACTTCAAGGAAAATAGAATTGAATAAAGTGGTGCATAAAATATGACGCAGGATATGAAAGCTACTCATTAGATAAATATTGCTTACTACTAATAGGAGTTATCTGACTTTTAACTATGTAATCAGTAATTAAAATCAGTGAATTAAGAATTTGCCATTTAGTTATTTTCTGATTTTCCTTAAACCAAGAATTTTCTTCATTATCATTTTTATTTAATAGTAAAATCATTAATAAAATCACTTAATAATAAATTTAATTTTGTTTCTAATATTTTAATTAAAATTGATTTCTGCTCATAAAAATAATAGTTTATGATCAACATATTGAGTGTCTTTACAAATCTGTAAAACCATCATTTCTTTGCATATTTAAAAATATTCTTTAGAACATGGTGAATGGATAGTTCACTAAACCATGAACTTCACGATAAACTTATGGACCATTTGGCGATTTGACTAAGGAATTATGGTTCTGGAAAATTAAAGAATTGTGGCAGTATCTCTATTAGGAACTGAGATTTCGAGATTCTTCTGAAAAATTCCTTGCAACGTCATGTACGTCGATTCATACGGAAATTATTATTATTATTTTTTTTTTTTGGTTTTGTATTTACAATGCGAGCTTGAAGCTATGCACTTTACCGCTTATTAGCAATTTGCTGTCTATTTGTGGTGTTAGTGTCTATAAATATTATTTTTTGCCATTTTGGTTCAGTTTTTGTTAATTGCGTTTCCAAGTTTTCTTTTTATTTTCACATAATTAAACATCGTTTTCAATAAATCTACCGTGTCGAACCTCAAAATTAGATTCATTTGAAAACTTGCAATTCCTTAGAGTTTTAAAAAAAATGAATAAAACATTTGCTACATTTGTTAGATTTCTAAAAATAATATAAACGACTTTTCGTTTAATCTTTCAATACAAAACGATAAATCAGTTTTGAGCAAAAATGAAAACTTTTCCGTAATTGCAATATTCTTAATAGTCGAAATTTTATTCCTCACAGAAATATCTCTGCTAATAAACCTAAAATTATTACATTATATTTTACAGATTTTCTACAGATAAGTAATGGTATTTTTTCTACATTTTTAATTTTTAAAAACATATTTCCATTATATTGATATTACATCCTCGTAATTCGAAATAATACGTGTTAAATATAAAATTTAATGTGAAATATTCTATTTTAATCAATTTTAAAAAATAATATATTTATAACGTTGAATAATATTTTTCTTCAGTTTAAAACTAGTAAGAAAGCTATAATTTTCTTTGAATTACTTACTTTTAACAAGCATTTTTCATTGCTATTGCTACAATGATATGTTTAGCGAATAAAATTCTATATTTTTGTGAATACATTAGCAAGAAAATATGAACTGCGTGACATTTTCTTTTAATATTTGAATAAATATAATCAATTCTTTTCACGGATATATTATCGTATCTACATTGGTTATATTTCTTCAATTTTTCCCGAAGAATGTGTTGAAATATCGAATCAATAGGAATGTCTTATTTTGTTGTGTTTCCATGGAAACTATCGAAAATATTATAATACAAAATGATATTTTAGTCATCATAATATATAAAAAATATTAAATTACATTATTTTTTACTTTTTACTTTTACTTTTTATTTTTTTTATCAATTAAACATGTTTTAAGCTTATTTTACAATAATATATTTAATTGTTGAATTCAAAGTCATATAATTTTCATTATTTCGATTGAAGTTTTTCTTTGTCTTTTTCCTATTATTGCTAATCAAAATATATAGATTTGACTTATTTTTCAATATTGCCAGTTTTCAGTCTAAAGTATGTTTTTGATATTTTGCTGCAGCTACAATTAAGGTTTAAAATAATGTTTATTAAGATTTCTTTTTTTTCATGTTGAATTGGATTTCAGAATAAGATATACATTTGAAATTTTGTTGTACCTACAATTAAGATTTAACATCATGAGTAAACATGAATTTTTTTTAAGTGCATCCATTTTAAAATCCAGATGCATTTTTCTTTGATGCATATATAATATATTGAATATTTTTAAAAAGAATATGAAAAGAATGAATGATTAGAACAATGTTTGACTTCTAAAATAGTTCGAATTATATGTGTATCGAAATTTATAATTTAAGAATCTGTTGCTGAGGAAGCTATAATGACATAGTTACATAACATATTTAATTATTTATATAATCCATTAATTCCGCTATGGATTATATAAATAATTAATAGTTAGTTAGTTAGCTAATAAAAGTGACTAATTTATACGAGAATAAATTATCAGAATTTCATTCCTTGAAATGGCAATTTATCCTTTCTATTAATAGACTGATGTAGTTTGGTTTGGTTTAATTATATTAACGTCTCGTTTTAAAGCAACACTAGGGCTATTTTGGGACAGACCTCGTAATTTTGAACCACGGTCAGATGACGAGGATGACACATGAGTTGGCACCCCCCTCTCTACACCAAGCACACCAGCGGGAGGACGTTTGGTCTTGACGGATTTAACATGCAATAGACCCCCTTACACGATGGTTCTTCAGTGGAGTCGGGTCTCGAACCTGAAACCCTCCGGTTCCGAAGCCGAGACCTTACCACCAGGCCACCGTGCCGCTAAATAGACTGATATAATTTTTGTATTATTAAGGTAGAGAATGTACCGGAGTAGAATAAAATATGAGAATGACGGAAATTGTTTTGCAATATTTATTAGCAATCTTTCAGAAAATACTATATATTAACTCAAAATATTGCACCTTCTGATTCAGTTTCATATCTTTGTTTCAATCATAGTAAAAGGATTTTAAACTAATTTTTCATGTATCAATATTTAAAAAAAATTACCTTTCTCATTTTGTCAAAACATGAATAAACTGAACCCTAATAAGTGGAAGTGAGGGCATTCTACTCGGATATATTTCTTAAGCCTCCCTAAACAATTTTTTCTTACAGTCCAAAATTTAGATCATAAACATATTCTTAAGATCCACGTCAAACTTAATGAATTACATGCATCAACTTGTATTACTTTTATCTCTTACACGGTAAAAGATAAAAGTAATAATCAAAAGCTGAAATTCTCTTATAAACTACATTTTATCTTTCGACACTAGTCAATGTCCCACTTAATTAAAGAAAAGATAAACTTGTGTAATTTTTATTCTCTATTGAAAATAAATTGAAAATTCACTTTAAGTTTTATTTTTAAAAAAAGTCGAATAAAAAAATCCGCTTGAGGCAAATTTAATTTATAGAAGAAATTCCCAAACAAATCCTTTACAAACTGAACGAAAGAATCTATGCTGGTAATTTTTCATGCTCGCTTTTCTAATTTCAAGACATGATCATATGCATCACTGTAGAAGTTTAATCTCTTTGAATCCGCAGGGGAAATCATTGCCGGAATTTAATATGTTGTTCTTATATTATTTTCTACCTAAGAAAATTGAATGGAAACTTTAGTGTTTTAACGAAAACCTCTTTCATCATGGTGACCAATATTCTTTGGAAAGGTTTTTGTCAACAATATAATGAAGAAAAATGTGCAGCTATTGAATTGAAGTTAAAAAACAATTATTTAAGTACACAAACAAGCTTAATTCTATTGTTATTATAATTAGGCTTATGCAGTAGTAAAGTAATGACTTTTTTATGGGGAACTTGTGCTATAAATATTTTATGTTTATTGCTCCCGTGCTAATATTCAAAAAAGAAGAAAAAAACTGTTAATGACGTAAATAAAAATTTTATGCGCTTTATTTAGTACTGGCAAAATATGATAATTATATGTTGATCAAGAAGACAAAATCGCAAAAAAACAAGGCGACTCAAAGTATTATCTTTGCAAAACGTTTAATTTAACTTTTGTATACCAGATGATTCTTGCCGTAAATCAGGCTTGGATATTTACACAAAATTTGCATTTTTATAGTTTCATTTTTAATAAAATGTTTAATAATTGCATTTGATTAAGGAAAAATCGAAGCCTGAATAGTAAATTATAATGTAATACAAGCCACCAGCTAGTTCGGCCATAATTTTCGGTATATTTAATTGTATTTAAAATTTTTGTCCATAATTCCGCCAAAACGCCAAGCTTTAAAGCCGTGTTACTTTAATTGCCTGATTTAAATTTTGTTTATTGTCTACATGAAACTTTCTAATGATGAACAGCTCCGTAATATCATAGCACTATTAAAAATTTAAATGTGCGTGTCATTTTTCTTGCGGTATTGTAACCTCACTTTTTTACCCCGTCTTGCAAACTATACAGATGTTAAGCAAAGTCATTTTGCCTGCCAACTATGAAATGAAAAAAACGGAATTAAAAGTTTGATGAAATAGTGAAAACGATTTGAATATCAATCAAAAGTGAAATTGATTGTTGGGAGTTCGATGAAAAGATATTTTAAATATTTGTGAAATTCATGAAACATTTGGTCCGAATGTTAAATCGGTTTAATTTAGAAAACAATTGTTTTAATTTTAAAATATTTTCTAAACTTATCACGAAAAAACGTCAAAATTAAATTTAATTATTTTTTTTGAAGTTTTAATTAATTAAGTTCAGAAGATTTCACTCCAAGTTTCATATGTGCTAAATAAAATAGATGTAGGTCAAGCGGTCTGACCTGCAGAGCGCAAACACACTCACAATTAGCGTTATTATTAGTAAGGATAATGTCTCAAATATAGCATAATTTAAGATTAACGTAACTGCTAAGAGTACAAATTTCCTGTTAGGTACTTTATGAAATAGGAATGACGGAAATAGGAATGCGATTCGATTTAAATTCCTATTTAAATTAATCTAGGTGTATATGAATTTCATAAATATTTTGCAAGTTAACACTGACAAATTCCGAAATATTATGAAAAATTATGAACGTATTATTCTCACTTTATATTTAGACAATCAATATTACATTGAATTTTATATTATGATATTTTAAGTTATTAAAATCATATATTTTTTAGTAAAATTTACAAAATATTTATATGTTTAGAAATCAGTAAATTGTCATAAATTTTGAAATACATGTAAGCCCCCCCCCCCCCTGCGTTCTTCTTCATTTCCTTAATTAAAGGCAAACCCACTATAAAAGGGTAATACTCAATTAATCATGTTTTCTCATCGAAAACTTTTAACTATTAAATCATTCCAACACTGTATTAAATGGATAAATTGGTATAACTGGTTCTATAAATAATAAAGGAGCATGCTTGTGTTTTGGAATTGTACAGGCCAAACCGTTTCATGTACAGCTACTAAATATGATGCAAAAATATATCTGGGAGATTGTTGCAACAATTTATTTCGAGGCTGGGAATGGTCGTTTGTTAATAATTTATTTTAAATTTTAATTAATGAACTTGAAGTTAAGTAAGATTTAACATTGCTCTTTTTGCTCAATTTTCAATAATATATTTCATTGCAACTGTGAATTTATTCAAACTTTTTAATGTTTCATCAAGCATTTAATCACATAATTTTCTTCAACTAATGAAAGTTAAAGAAAGATTCAATTTATTATCTTCGCAGGTTACGTAAAAATACGAAAATAATATAAGAGTATATCAAAAGACGAATATTAATCTAAGTCTACATTACTGTCTACATTACTAATAACTTTAAGGGAAGTTCGGGAGGATATTTGAAAAAAAAACATTTTATAAAATAATTAATTTTAATACTTCGCATAAAATTGATAAAATAAACGCTTATAAAACAAAACTTTCTAGATTAAATGTAAAAAGTATTTTCAAAATTGATTAAAAAACGGGTTATTTTTGGCTGCAGAGAAAAGTATCGATCTTATCGAATCATCTCTATGAAATTTTGTAGACAACAAATATATATATATATATATATATATATATATATATATTACCTAGTTCCTAAACTGAGAAAGAATTTTAAAATCTTTTGAAATAGATCTGCAGTTCTGAAGCTTAGGAACTGCAGAAGATATTGAAAAATTATACAAATTTCGGAAAAAGTATGAGTTAGGTTTTAATTTATGAATGGCTTCGTAACAAAATTTTCACAAAATTAGAATTTCTACACTAGCGTTTAAAAATGTATTATAGATTAAACCACAATATATGTGCAAACAAAAAATGATGTTTTCTCAAAGAATGAACATAGAAACGGAATTCAACGATTTTATATTGCTCACAAACTAAAAATATTCAATAAAAAATCGATATTTTCAACAAAAATCGACCTTATGACGTAGATAGTCACCTGACTCAAGAATGTAAACTGATTAAGCAAACTCATACACAAAAACTTTACGTTTAATTACAAAAAATATCTACTATATTTTTTTAAACAAACTAAATGGAAAATCTTAGTAATTTTCCAAAACCTTTTAAATAGTTGATATAAATGGTTGAAAAATGATAATTTCTCAGCAAATGAACATAAAAGCGAAATTCAAACTATTTTAAAGTGTTAGAAATAAAAAATATTGAATAAAAGAATAGATATTTTTTTAAACAAAAATCGACTTTATAACGTAATTGGTCTTCTACCTCAAGAATGCAAGTTGTCTAAGCAAAGTCTATACACAAAAACCTTATATTTAATTACAAACAAAAGATCAATCATATTTTTATAAAAAAAATCTAAACGAAAAATCTTAATATTTTCTCAAAAGCTTTTGAGTAGCTAAAAGATTGGAAAAATCTCTTAACCTTCAGATTCCATCATTAAAACTTTAGCAATCAGTTTGCAAAATTTTATTCAGTTAAATGCATCTGAATACATCAAATTAATTGCAAATTGCTGAACAAAGGATCATCTCCACCGTTAATATCTTTCTTGTCATTAATAGTGTGCGTCACGTTTGTGAAGTTGTTGCATTGGATTTCGCCTCGTAAACGTGTTATGGTCTTAAGGACAAATAGCTGTCGATACGAAATAGGTCGCAGCCAAAGCGAATACTGATGTTTCAGCGTTTTATTGACATCTAGTGCATGTGCTGCAGGGAAGATTAGATAAATCGGAGCCCCTTTCTTTTGTTTAGCTTGGGAATTACATATAATCAAATGTAGTTTAGAGCTTTATCATGAAGAAAACAAGATATTTGTATATATGTACATTTGAAACTTACTAAAATCCTTTTGTTCTTATATGTACGAAATTGAGAGTACTAGCCGAAAATAGGAATGAAACCGAAAATAGGAATGAAATAATGTTCATAAAGAACAGTCAACAATTGATTGATTTGACAGTATTGTTTCTAATGACTGTAGGTGCGACGATTTTTTTTTAAAAACGGACAATAATTTCATAATTTCAAAAATAATAAAAATTTCATAAATCAACAAAATATATTGATTGACAGATTCCTTTATTTTGATTTTCATAAGTTTCACAAAGCAGTAATTGTCATTGAAAAAGGAATTTATTAAATGATTTGAAGAAAAGCATAATTAGGTCGAAATAAAAAAAAATATTTATTAAAATTCCATCATATAATATTCTCAAAATTTGAGAGATAATTCGTTAGGAATGTAACATTGTATTTTTGATTTTTACATGCTTCCTGTTTTTTTATACCTCAATAATCAAGGCTGCAAGCATCATATAAATTAGCGTCACATTTGCATTTAACAAATGAAAAAAAATACTTCTTATAGGGTGATTTGTACTTGAATTTGTAGTGTGCATTCTACGATTAATATTTTTATTAATACCAACACAAATATTTCCATTGTTCCAAATTTCGTATTTGAGCTTATATTTTAAGATGTTGCCTTTTACGACCAGCTGTTTCACTAGAGATATTGGTAATATTTAATTTCATTTAAATCGTTTAGATAAAATATCATGTCCATGATTTCGTCAAATTCTCAGATATTAAAACCATCCTATTTTAATAGTCTGTAATATGCTTTGTTCAATGTATATATAAGTGTTTCTAATGGAGACCACTTCCATGACATCATTGGGCTAGTAGCTTTAGGGCAATCGAGTGACTGTAAAACGCCAACTCTCATTAACATAGACTCACCTTTATTACAAATAGAGATGAAACTTTCATTCTCTTAAGTTGTTTGAAATAAATATTGGTAAGGATTTTACAATTAATAAGCCATGTCCCTAATAAAAGGAACTTGATTCTATCTAATTTATGAATATCGTATTTTTACCAATCTTTACCAATCTTACCAATATATTCATCGGTTTTGAATGTATCAATACATAATATGTAAGAATACATATTATGCAATACATAATATGTATTAAGAATTTTATATTTTTATGGCATCCTCATATCACTGATATATTCACATCATTTTTATAACGTTGATGCATGCAAATTAAGAACGTTTATTTCATAACGTATTTTTTTATTTTGCGTAAACCGTAATTTTATAAAATATTTATATTTGCTTTGTTATTATTATATGATATATATGTACCGTTTGTTTATGTTATTGGGTCAAATGCAATTTTTTACACAAAAAAATATTATTGAAGTTATGCACGATGATTTACTGTCGTAAGTTAATTGACATTAATGTTTGATAACATAAATAAAAAAAACGTTGTAAGCTAATAAATAACATAAATAATAACATACACAAATAGAATAAAAAATAATGTTATATTTATAAAGAATAAGACATAATTTTTGCCTTCGGTTTCTTAATAATAATCTTCTGAAGATGCAAGATTTGACTAGAACATTTCATGTAATGAAGCTCAATTGGGCATGTTTGGGAAGTATATTTCCTTGAAATTTTAATTGCGACTCTCAATTTGTGCAATCTATTCTTGATATACAAATAGTTTCGTTATAGTGATGATAATGATAAACAAAAAAGAAGTCTTAACAAAACAGTCGCTGTGAAGTCCATTACTTTCAAATCAGTATTTCTGTCAGATAATTTAACTTCTATGTTGAAACTACTGTCACCGAAGTATTTTAAAAACAGAAGGCATTGTCTTGGCTCGCCTGAAGCATCAGTAACCATGGAAACTCATCAGCAGTACGAGGAATAAGAAGTCAAAATTAAAACGAAGAAGGTTTGAATCTTCTAATGAAGTAAATAGTCCGGAATTGGAGATTTAAGATATCTAAGATATCTTCTTATTGATCATTGTCTTTCGGAAAAATAATTCGGTAATTTTTAAAAATAATTGTTGACTTTTATGTTTTTATTTATATGGGGAATGCACTTCATAGAAAATTCATTTGAATACTAAATAATACAAAATAATAAAATTAAAATTCAATTAATGATGAAATAAATACTGTGATAAAAAAATAAGCATATTAAACCTTTGAAGAGAAATATAATTATCAAATAAAAAAATACATGTATTATTTTCTCTGTAAAATACAAAAAACATGTGTAATACATATAAGCGTAATTACGAAATCGAAACGCAGACATCGGTAATTTTTTGCGCACTATTAAGTTTAAAAATTTTCACTTTGTGAATGCAAAAGAGAAATTAGGGTGTAGTTTAAACTTTAAATAGAAAAAAAAATCAGATAAGCCTTATTAGAAGCTTTGATTGGATTTTTAATGAGGAATTGGGCAACTAAGCATTGCATGAGTCTCACAGAGTATATATATATATATATAATATAGTTACGAAATTTCTGCAGTTCGTTTGGATAGTGGAAGTTATATGGTGTGGAGAACGCTCAATCAGGAGGCGGCAGTAGAAAAAGAAACAACGACGTTTATTTACACGAAGACACACAGGACAGCACAAAGACGATAACTATATACAGCACAGAGAAGACAATTATCTTCCGCCGCGAGACGTGGAACAGCAGCACACACAACACAACTCTACTGCAGACAGTAGCGCACAGCTTAGTTCAGCACTAGCTTGACTCCGTCGCTACTCTGCTAATCCCTGGAGGACCAATTCTTCACCGTCGATTCCGACTCCTCTCCGTCGTCGATTCCGACTACTCTACTCTGACTACTCCTCTCCGTCGTCGATTCCGACTACTCTACTCTGACTACTCCTCACCGTCGATTCCGACTACTCTCCACCGTGAATTCCGACTACTCTCTACCGTCGATTCCGACTACGCCTACTCTGGCAGCACAGACTGCCTCCTTTTATAGATCTCAGAAGGCGGGGCTAGAAGCCTCTCAACCAATCAGGAACGTTCTCGGCGTATCTCGGTTCCTAATGGACGGATCGGGAAAACTCTCGATGTTTCGGATATAATCTATTTTGGCGCCAAAGTCTCCAAATTCGTCGCGAAGCTCTGGGACCTCCGATGCGACACCCAGACTCCGTCCAATACCGATGACTTTAAAACAATCTTTCCGATGATGGAACAAACTATGCTGGGAAGCCGAATTGCAGGTTTGGAACAATATATATATATATATTCAATTATTCAAGGCTTGATATATATAATTATGCTCTGCAAAAAGTTGGAATAGAGCCGGAAACATCTGAAGATTTAATTCAAAAATACGGATACATTATTATTTATTTTTATTGTTATAGTTTGAATGACCAGATATTATAACATTTCTTTTTAAGAAATAGTGTTACTCAACACGAGAATTTCTCTATATCTGTTGTCATAGTTGAATATTTTAAAACGGTATTTTGGAGTACATTTTATTTTAAATAGAAATTGATTTCTTAAAACTCTCTATATCTTCAAAATCTCTCTCTCTTCATAGACTCATGCAGGATGCCATTTAACGAAGATTCAGGAATGTCCCGGCTTTCCATGTATTGTTGTTGATTTTAATTTTTTCTTTATATGTTACGAATTCCAACAAATATCATAGTTGAAGGACGTTGCATCCATATAGAATGGCAATAGAATTAAAATAGTGCATAGCACAATGAAGTGGTTTAGTTTCGAAATATGAAAGTCCTGATTTAAAAAACGCTACTTATCTCTTAATGCTGATATCGTATCATGGCCAGACGAAGAAGACGAAAACCGAGCTGCCAACCATTTCTAAATTTTCTCACCACTCAAAAGGACGGATGATCGACCCTAATGGATTTAATGTTGACTAGACTCGCGTACATGGCGATTATTTGGTAGAATTCGGATTTCGAGACCCTCTGCTCCTGCCACAAGTCACTGTGACCCAACAGGAAATAGACAAGAATGATTAGTTTTATATAAATTTAAAATTAATTCGTCCGGACACCTTGAATAAATTTATAAATATATTTTTTCTTCAGAATTAAACTTTGATAAAATGCTTATATATAGTGTAGAATTTTGGAGGAAACGTATTGGGTAATGAAAAACTATTGAAAATATGACTTTTTAAAGTTTACTTTTCAAGCGTATATCAAATAATAAATGTTACAAGTAAGTCATATTCAATTACATTATATTAAAGGCTTAGACTGCTGTCAAAAAATAAAGGTAAAAATGTAAAATTTTCTGTCGCATAAAAATTTTTGAAACTTGAATTATTTAAAAATTCTTGCTCTAACTAGTCTATATCCTTTTTCTGCCATAAGTAATGTCTTTTTAAAGTAAAGAGCTTTTAATGGCAGAAGAGAGAAAGTACTTTGGAATCGATTTTTAAACATACATATATTTTTTTAATTTTAATTCTTTTTTTAGTTCCATTCTCTATGGTTTCTTGCTAATGCTTTAAAAATTACTGGAAGTCTAGAATCTAGAAAATAAAATTTGAGGAACATGTTTTGCATATATTTTTATATAGAGTATTCTAAAACTGTCTACAGTAAGGATTATAAAATCAGCAGGAAACTACACCATATAATAAACTTCATACTACATATTATGTTTGTGAAAATGATAAAAAAAGACTTATATGGGAAATTGGACTAAAACTGTTGTTTAACGATTTAGATATTTTATAGATGGATCGAAATAGTTAAAATAGATCAATTAATATAAATAGATCGAATATAATAGTTATTATATGGAGATCGAATTGGTTATTGTGCATGCGGAATCATCCAGATATTCAATTTTAATGAATGAAAATACTAAATTCTTTGACTGTCAGAAAGTGATTACTTAAATTCTCTAATAAAAAATGCTGCTCATGACGAAATATCATGATAATTTATTTTTAAATATCATATTAAAGACTATAGTGTTAAAGGATTTGGGGAAATTTTTGTTCTTATAAATTTTGTTGCTAAAATTAAAATAGGCAAAAGGAATGGTTATAGCAGATTTTCAATACACGTGAATTAGGTTTTATTGCTTCTTGTTATAATTAATATATAAATAATGATACAAAAAATGTATCATTATGTATAATACAAATATATTATACTAAATACTAAATAAAATATACTATATTAAAAATTATATATATACTATATATATAAAAATGCATATGTAAAATTATATATATTTATATAAATATATTATATGTATATAAAATGTATTATTGTAAATACAGTATTTTTGTATTAAATAATTTTATGGTTTATACTATAAAAATGCATTATTATATATAGTACTTTTGTATTAAATATTTTATAATATATATTATAAAAATGTATTATTATATATATAGTATTTTTATATTATTTTATAGTGTATATTATAAAAACGTATTATTATATATGTAGTATTTTTGTATTAAATATTTTATAATGTATATCATAACAATGTATTATTGTATATATATTTTTGTATTAAATATTTTTATAATATATATTATAAAAATGTATTTACATACAGGGTTATCAAGAAATAACAGGACATTTTCGGAACCCTGTAGCATGTTGTATACAGGACGAAATGTAACAAAATTTGGTCACCATACACATTAAAGTATGCAGTTTCGATTTATCAAGAAAAAAAATAGTAGCAAAAACTCCAATAGGGAAAATCCTGGCCCTACGATCGAAAACTCTATTATGTAATTTGCTTATATGAGTACTTTGTGACATGATATCGAGGATAAAAGGAAGGGTTGCTGGGATTTAAGTTATTGTGCAAGAATTCGCCCGTAGATGACTTTGCCACTTCGTGAATGTGCCTTATTAGTGAAGATGTTTTATCAGCGAGATAAAAATACCACTGCTGCTCTTCGTGAATACCGGTTGTTGAAACAGTTACGTAGAGGCCTGTGACCTTAACTAACTTACGAAGAATGGTTGAAAGATTTGAAACAACAGAAATTCTTGGTGTGCAACCAGACCGAGGATTTAAAGCTATCAAGCGTGAACAAGTTGAAGAAGTTGTAACTGCCGTTATGGATCAGGCGAGAGTTACTAAGCGGGGTACCAGCAGTGCACGTTCAATATCACGACAAACAGATATCCCGCTCTCTACAATGCAGAAGATATTGCGCAAGATCCTGAAATTTTATCCGTATAACATAACACTCATTAATTGATGAAACTGATCTGAATCTTTGCAATTTCTGGTTGTGAGGTCTTTCTGGTTCACTTGAAATGCGTTGTGTATCAAGCGCATGTTCATGATATTCCTACTTTAAAAGTTCAAATAACGTTACATGTCAGACAAATAAATGCCAATATGCTGCCAGCCCCATCAGAATCCTCGTGTAGCGCATGCAATAATTGGAACATCAAGTTGGTGGTCACCTTGAGCCACATTTGTAAGTTGTTATAATAAACTTTTTCATTGGTATTTGGTGTGTTACTATTTACTTTTTCCTTTGGCAATTATGGTGTTTTTTTCCACATATTATGCACTTGCAGCGCCAGGATTTTCCCTATCGGCGTTTTTAGTGCTTGTTTTTTTTGTTTGTCTTTTGATAAATCAAAACCGCATATGTTAATGTGTATGGTGACCAAATTTTGTTATATTTCGTCCAGTAACTAACACGCTATAGGACTCCGAAATGTATCCTGTTATTTCTTGATCACCCTGTATATATATATATATATATATATAAAATTGTATTATTATATATATAGTATTTTTGTATTATAGTATATAATTATCGTTTCGAAAATGAATGTTAGTGTGAGCCGATTAGACCATAACTGACTAATCCAGTATCCTTTAATGGAAAAAAAAAGAATATCGATTTTCTCTCCCACCCACTTTTTTTCTTTCCCTGTTATGTTGACGGACAACATGGATTCGAAGCTTATTGGAATTCTTTTAAGAACCTTGGGTCGCCTGAAGTATTTCTCACGCTTGTTGATGTTGGGAACGATGTAGAAATAACTATTTCCTGACTTCGAATAACTTTTAACACGAGGCATCTTGGAAGAACAAATATTCAACCCACGTTGCTCGTGTCGATTTTAGGGGTTTTATTCTGTAATGGTGGAGGGGGGATGGAAATAAGTTATGTTTATAGAACAGTTTCTATTTCCGGATTAGATAAGTTTGGACAACGCCTTAACCCTTGAGGCATCCAAATTCATGAAGCTGATTTAAAGAAAGAAAAAAATTATGTCGCTGCAGTATGGTATAAAAACTCATTTTAGGAAAATTATTCTAATTTTTAATGGGTTAAGAAAACATTAAGAACCTAAATGGGAATATTTTGTTAATGCATTTCAAAATTATTTCAGCATGATTAAAATATGTACGTCTTTGCTTCTTAAATGTAAACAGAATTACTGAACATTACTGACAGAAAAACTATGTTGACATAAACAAAGACCAAAACGCACACTTCAAAATTGTTTGCAATATGGGATTAAAACCTTTTTTTAAAAAATTATTCTTGATAGTTAGCTCGCTGATCGACTTACGTGCATTCAAAACTTAAATTGAAATATTTTGCCAATGAATTTGAACATTGTTTTAATATAATTAAAAAAATATAGGTTTTTGTTTCTTAGGCAAGAACTGAATGACTTCCATTTGTTAACTTTTTCCTCTGGGAAACAAATCATTTCTGATACTCTTTTCTTTAAATAATCTGATATTTGATATTATAGTACTTAAAGGAAAATAGAAAGCTCTTTTTTTCCAGAATATTTTTTGATTAAGTACAATTTTAAAATTTTTCGATTGAATTATATGCTTTAAAATTGTTCAATGACCATATATTCATTTCAAACTAATAGAGAAGCATAATATTGATGATAACATTTTTAATGAAATAATATTTTAGCATTTGTTAAACAGTTGGAAGGATTGCAAAAAACAACCTTTCGTTCGAACATTTTTAATGACATTCAGTACTAATCAAATAATCGTATCCATAAGATATATTCAAAAATAAGTTTGCAATAGAAATGATTGATTTGCCTCAGGTAATTTTCAATACGCTGTCATTCTTTTAGAAAGTAATTTGATCATTTTGAAATGTTAAATAGCAAGAAATTAGAAAAATAAACCTACTCAACAATGATTCATGCATTATTGCAAGGAAGCAAAAATTAACTAAAAAAAACTAAAAGAAATAACTAAAAAAAAACTATTGAAAATTAGTTGGAAAAAGAAATATTTTTAGCTTTATTATTTTTAATTACATTGAAACAAATTATAGTTATGATCATAACATATTCTATAAATATAAAGGAATTAGAATGACAGAAAGTTTTAATATTTAAAGTTTTTAGAAACACTGTCTATTTTTTAAAACTTTCTCAAAATTACATTGCGTCAGAATTGCAAACCAAGAATCTTTAAGAAAGACAATAATTTGTTCGTTTCGGTTATGCATTGATTATTTTCTAAAATCATTTCAAATGATACTTTATTCAAATACGTAAGAAGCATCATCAAAAACAAAACAAGATGTTGTTAAATTTCCTACTTTCAGTTATAAAAATAGAACTTCAAGGTATGTTAAACATTACAGCTATTATCTGCGTATCAGAGATAAATGTGGCCGGCGTCCAGGCATAGGGGTAGTGCATCTTTCCCGTGATCTGGGCGTCCCAATTTCGAATCCTGGTTCGGGCATGGCTGTTCTTCATCTGTTTTCTATCTGTGAGGTGTGTGAATGTACCCCCTTGCAAAAAAGGGTTGTGCAAGCGAATGTGTGAGCGTCATCTTCATATGAGCTAGAAGTCATACTTCTGCCCTCGGGTGCTCAGGGGCCTTTACCCTCAGAAGCTACTGCACCCCCTTTCCGTGGTAACTTGGACACGACATCATCATCAGATATAAGTGTATGAGACCCTCCATTATATTTTTTACCTTGAATGCGTTAGCTTGGAAGTTTAGAGCGCGGTTAAACACAACTGGAAAACTTTAAAAAAATTTGACTGCTGCTGGTATGTTTTTCCTTTTTGTTTGAAAAAAATCCCTTTTTTTAAATACCTGCCTGAGGGTGACCCTTGAGAAAGTTTTCAGGCCGGATTCTTTTTTTATTTGTTTTAATTTTGATTTTTCCTATTAACTTGGTTTTTATTACTATATATATATTAAAAATATAACTTTAAATATTTTAAGTAGTTAAGTAAATTAATTTTAAATTGTTTCACATTTTTTTTTCTTTTTGTCCTTTCAAACATTAGCTATTTAAAACATATTTTTATTTGTACATATTCAATAATCACGAGAATATCGTGCTTTTCTGAAATAAACAGTCTTATCTATTTAAAATAATTCGAAACCTAAAATGCACAGTCTATTTTATTTAAATGTTCAACAGGAATATTTATTATAGATTTCTTTTATTTATCTCTTAAAATTAAGGTACCATGGCCATTTAAAGGTTATTTAAATATGAAAATAACACCTTTTTGAAGATAAAAATATCATTAAAAACATGCTTACTCATGTGCACTCTTTAAATAAATACATACAAACATACAAATGATAGGTTGTTAAACTTTTCATGATGCAATTTTAAAAAGGAAATATCATGTTTCATTTTTATTTATTTATTTATTTTACTAACATCTAAATCTACTGCCGCATTAAGGCATATATTTGTAATCACTGGGATTAATAAGAAACTTGGCTGCCAAAACATTTTAAAAATTAGAACGACAAATTACGATTCCTTTCTTAGTTTATTATCCTTAAAAGTAGAATAATTACAGAATAAATTGTCACAAATGTATTGTAAAAAGAATTATTTTACATATACTCATATACTTACAATTAGAATGAAACATGTGACAAAACAAAAGCATTATTTTTATTTCTTTTTATCTTAAAGAATAATAATAATAATAAAAAAACATTGAAATATAGACTCTATGGGGATTAGTCATATTTCTTAATATCAAGCATTTAGGCCACCAAATATGCTATGCAACTTTTAAAACCATACCGCTAACTTTTAATTAACTAGTATCCATGCTTCATTAGCAGTGCATTAGCTCTATTCAAAAAGAAATTCCTAAACCCCATGTTAGTTGCAGAAGGAATCCTATTCCATGTGTCGACTAGGAAATTTTGTTAAACATTCCATAAATGTCTTGGCGAAACTTTTCAACAGCTAATTGGATTCGGAGGTGCATTTGAAACTATTAATGGGTTGAACCTTCAAGTCTATAAAAACTTTCTTCCAATTTAATGGTTAATCTATATCTGGACAAATTGAATTTCTGAAAATATGCAGAAACTTTTCAAAAGTGAGGTAAAAATATGCAATTATTCAAATGAGGAATATGTGTAAGTTTAGAACTTTTAAGGGAGGGAGTGCCTACAAATAATTTTCCTAAACTTCGCTTTTCTTTCTGTGTATGAGCAAGATTATTGGTATTCTTCTGTAAAACTTTAAAAAAGTTATTTTTATATGCTCACGAATTGCTTATTATTATAAGACTGTATTAGTTTTCAGATTGAAAGTCCACTTTTAAGTAAAATAAAGTATAATGCTAATTGTGTACTCAGATATTTATATAAATAGCTGTTTCTTGTAACAAATTGATTGATGTATATTATGCTGATAGATAATTTAATTGTTTTATTGCTGAATAGTTTGGCATTTTCTTTCAGTTTCTTTGAAAATTTCAGAATATAATCTTTTTTCCATTGTTGCATATATACTGGGTATTCGAAATTTCTTGGATACATTACAATATTGTGTAAAAGAATAATTTGGAGTAACGATGTTTCTTCGATGCTACATATTATTAACATGACTCCAAAAGTTTGTCATAATAATGTTATTTCTCAGAATCATATTGGTGACTCTATGTATCTTTTGATGATTATTCAATAAAAAACTTTCACTTAGTAGTCATATCAGACAATTTTCAAAATTAATTTCTTGGATTTTTTATAAGGAGATATGAAAAAATTCATTATATCAGATGCCTTTCAGTAATTTACAGAGGTTAAGCCAGCGTATCACAACTACTATTCAATCTATTGTTCATGAACTGCTTGCAAATGTGTAATATGATATACAGCTTGAGTAGATTATGTACAATCTAAAGATTTCACTTTTAGATTTAGTAACTTTCAGTACTTAAATATAACTCTGTTAGTATATTAGTTCTTTTAGACATAAGTAAATTCAGACATTAGTTGTCATACTTTAGATGTCAGTTTTAAATTATTTGACAATTTATCCAAGTGTTCTTGGACAAATTGTAAACAGATTGAGTTTGACGAAAGGTTTTGAATTCTTGAGAGTATTTCAGTTTAACTTGTTAAAATTATATCATTTGGAAAATTATCCTTGCGATTAACAAAAATTCCAAAATAAATAACATAAATATTAAAAAAAAAAATATTTATTTGAACAGGGTCTTTTGAAAGTTATGAGATTCTGTTAAAAGTCAGTCAACCAAATAAAGTAACGAAAATATATATATATATAAAAAAATAACATTAAGAATCCATTTTGAGATCATTTATGTTTATTTATCCATTCTTTTATGAAAATAACAGCTCAAGAAACTAGGTGGATCATTTGAGTGGAAGTTAAGTTTTATCATTTGATTTCTAAATCTGCATGCACGTACACATGAAGATCTGTGTTTACGAATTGCATAGATATAGCAATGTAGAAGCTGTGGTTTAAACATGTTAGCGGTCTGAGTATTTATTGAGTCGTGCATTTGTATTCACGAAAGCACTATCAATTTCTTTCTTTTTTACAAGGTAGTATGCCCCCGAATACACAAAATAAAGAGTTTATTGTCAGTAAAATGGGCACACACAGAAAATATATGTTAAAAGCTTCATTGCAATACAACTTTACAATGCAGATTATGTTACATGCGGAACAATAAGTAAAGGATTTCACCTAACAGTTTAATTAACTTTGAGAAAGGCGTGATTTGGAATATTGAAAAAATATTGATGCGGGTGGACTGAATCTTGGTGGGAATAAGGAAGATATTTAAGGCTTAAAAGGAGGTCTTAATTATCTGGGTGGAACTGCACTTATTTTCTTGTTTTAACCTAGGATATTTTGTTTCTACACAGTGTCTTGTTTT
>JAPMOR010064702.1:5940-17555 GCA_026543865.1 Argiope aurantia | reverse complement strand
AATGCGTGCATGTTATCCGATAGACCAGTAGGGCGGCTATTTATAAAGAATAGGAATATTGATATTTACCTTAAAATATCATTTGGTTGTTTTCATTCTTTTGTTGAGTTTTGCTTTCTCCCATATGAAGTGTATAAAGAGGAAATATTGTAATCGTCAAAGAATTCGAACTTGATCTTTTGTCAAATCACCGTGTTTCAGACCTCCTTGAATCTGAAAAACACATTTTTGGAATTTTGTCTGTCTGTCCATCTTTCTATCTGTCTGTGAACATGATAATTCAAAAATAATTTGAATTGTATGGATGAAATCTGGATATAGATTTTACACAAAATTTATTGATTTCTATCATATTTCAACCGAATTCCATTAAGAGGAAGTGGATCTGCTTTGTTCCACAAGGGATCTTCTGCTGAGCACAAGTAAACAATTCAACAGCAAAACATAAAGCTCTAGCTAAATAAAATTTGGCAGGTTTTGTGATAGTTAAATTTTTGGTTGAATTTAAAGATTCTTATTAAATTTTGAACCTAATCTGTCATAACTTGAAGGTGTCTTTCAGTGATTTCAAAAACATTTAAAAGCGATAAATCAAAAACGCAATGACTTAAATATACGACATTTTGTAAGTGATTTTGTGGCTATGATTAAGGCTCAATGACAAGTTTTGGGCTTAATCGCCAGGTAAAAAAAATCCAAAATACATATTCGTTCTTTCAGTTACTTTTGTATAACCACATTCCAGCGATTAAACAATGAATAGCGCGTCCTATTAAAGTTCTTTTATAACTATTTTTCGCCAATGGCATACGGTTAATAATACACTAAAGCATTTAATATAGAATGTGCGAGAAAGTTTCAGAGAAACTACTATCACTGGTTTTAAAAGAGAAAGAAAAGAAAGACAAATTTGTGCAGAGAGAGTTATTCTTGGATTAAATCTGCAATTTAATAATTTCTTCTGGGTTGATTTAGAATTTGATGTCCACAAGGGTCTCCAGACACGAGATAATCACCTATAACGCATGTGTAAAAAGTCGCCATCCCATATCTTTGGATATTTTACTTAAATATTACAAATTTCTTATTTCCGTATATCTTTTATTAACTCAACGTTTTGATAAAAAGAAAATCTTTTTCCTCTCTTAGTATTTTCTATTAAATGATGTTCTTTAACTCCTGAATTGGATGGACAGTTTTTGATTCGGCAATAAAAGAAAATTCTTGTACGAAAGTCATTGCAAAATCTGTTAAAAGCTTTCTGAAACGGAATCGGTCTATTTGATCAATAATAATCTGTCAGAGATAAGATGAAATCAAACAGCCGAGACAACAGCTGTTTAGTGTTTATTTCAAATGAAATGCTAAGTGCAGCAATTAAATTCTGAAAAGGTTTCGTAGACATGTGCCAATGAAATTTAATACAAAATTCTTTGAGATGGAATTCTTTACAAGTTTAAAATTTTTCCTGGTGTCTGCGACGCTAATCAGAAAACTTTTATCGTTTTGCATGGTAAACAAAGTAATGAAACTTAAAAATGCATTTGGAGACGATATCAAAATTTATTGATCGGCATCAACACAAAAGATTTCCTGATGATATAGGAAGAGGAGGTGAGAAACCTGGGAATATAACTTTTTTGTTAAAATTTCGTTTTCCCCATAAGGAAAGACCACCGCGGGGTTGTACCTCGAAATGAGGATGGGATGCTTCCAGTATGATGGTTGGATCTCGCCACCCTGGAGGGTACACAAATAGGTAGGGGATCTGACTCCTCCCATCGATGACGGGACGTACTTCCTTCGAGGAGGGTGGTTGTACTGTGGTCGTTGATGGTCCATAGGACTCAACCACAGTTCCCGCCAGTGTTGCTGTTGAGGCAGTTCGATCATTTAGTTTTATGGTTTAAATCCATGCGCCTTTGTGGCAGGTCGGAGAGTCAGATGGTTGACTTTCCCCATAAGGAAGTCACATTGGGAGGGACACCTCAGAGATGGAGATAAAAATCTTCCATAATGGTGGTTGGTTCACGCCATCTTGAAGGGCAGTAATGGTACAGCTCTTGTTAAAACTCTGGTTCATTTTTCCTATCATATTTCTTAAATAAAAGGACGAAATTAGTCAAATTATCATATAAAGATTTTTACTCAAAAATATTTGAATTTGATTTTATGTGTGTGTGTGTTTGTGTGTGTGTGTGGTGTGTGTGTGTGTGTGTGTGTGTGTGTGTGTGTGTGTGTGTGTGTGCGTGTGTGTGTGTGTGTGTGTGTTTGTATTTGCAGTTGCGCTGCATGGGAGAAGCCGAATAAAAGAAACTTTTGAAATTTTAGAACTTTGCTTTATTCCATCCCGGGACTAATTTGTACAAGAAGCGATGAAGAAAGTCACTTCCATTTACATCGCGATACAAGAGCAGAATACAACAAATTTTTCCTTTCAATGGTTTTAAAATGAGATTTTGATGAGGATTTCTTTGATATACGTAAACTTAGGATAGGGAAATCTAGGTATCTTTAAAAGAATATCGCAAGAATTAAGGATTTTTGTCCTTTTACTCGGAGCGTGAGAATCAGCCGAATTCAAAAATTTTACAGAGAGCGTGCAGAATTAATATATAAAAAAAGTAAGAACTGGATCAGGAAATAAGAGAACGTTTTAGAATCAAGTTAATATGGGCTAAATTAAGATAGAAATTAGGAAATCAATTAGGATTTAAATTAGATTTAGAGATTTCTTTAAATATATATGTTGATGCATCAAATCAAGATAGATAATCTGGTGTAGGATTTTGGAGTGGGAGTTTCATCAGGTTTGTGCATCATTTAATTTATTATGGTTCAAAATGATTAATTCCATATAAAAATATTTTCTTTCTAAACGTGTCATTGATCTCACTATTCTAAACAATAAATAACATACGAATTTACTATTATGTTTTAAAATTTTGAATAAAAAAAAGGAAAGGGTAGGGCTTGAAATTTCTACATTGTGTCTTTATTAAGTGCTATCATTACATATTTGGTCTAGGAATTAATTCGTGCGGTTTTACAAGAGATGGCGTAACTAGCTTATTGTCCCATAGTTTCGTTTGTTCAAACATGCATTTAAAACTACTGTTATTGCGCATCTAGTTTAGTATATGCCATTTATTTAAGCGTAAACAATAACAATTTTTATTCAACTGAAAATGACAAATTTTGTGACTGATAAAGTGTTTTTGCCGGGGTTCTTCTTCATTACTTTAACATGAAGAAAAGTGCTACCGAAAGCCATCGTATTTTGGTGGAAGTTTATGGTGACCATGCTCTGGCTGAGCGAACGTGTCAGAAGTGGTTTGCACGGTTTAAAAGTGTTGATTACAGCCTTGAAGACCAAGACCGACCTGGGCAGGCAAAAGAATTTGAAGCTTCTTAAACCTGCTGAAACTATTAATGGAGAACGTTATCGACTTCAGTTGATGCGTTTGAAACAAGCTCTGGCCAGAAAATGACCAGAATGGGATAACAGACATAATAAACTAGTAAATTTATTTTTCAACATGATAACGCTTGGCCACATATCGCAAAACCGGTCAAAACATATTTGGAAAATGTCGGATGGGAAGTGTTACCCCACCCGCCATATTCATCAGACATTACTCCTTCAGACTACTACTTGATTGATTGCATGAATAACGATTTGCTTGGACAGCGATTCACTTCTTCAGAAGATATTGAAAAATGGATCTCTGATTAGACCGCTTCGAAAAGTGAGGAATTCCTTCGACACGGAATTCGTAAATTGCCTGAAAGATGGGTAAAAGTAATGGCTAGCGATGAACAATATTTTCGATAACGTATTTATGTATTTTGCTTTTGAAATAAAGCTTTAATTTTTTATTTAAAACCGCACGAATTAACTCCTAGACCAAATATATTTTAATCTATTTTACAAATGTTAAGCTAATTTCAAAATTCTTCAACATTTTATTGTCTGCTTTCCATTTTAATTTCTTTGTAAGTTGAAAGAAGCGAAGGGAACTATATTTTTTCAAATTCACTAAAAGGACTGTCGTTTTACAAGTATTTTTAGAGCTGAATTTCAGGAAAAAAGGCAGATTTTTATGCAATATTTCTTTATAAATTCTAAAGGTTGACAGATAATGAGACATCGTTTTTGTTAAAGATAAAAATAATTACGGCGGATTTATCAGATTAATGTATTTATTATATAATTACTTAACTTAATTACAGTATGGAAAGCTTTAATTTATCAAAAAAACTAATAAAGAATAATAGCAACTTCATTTCATTTGACACGTCAATTTCTTCATTGTCCATGATTGCTTCAATTTCAGAGATTCTTTCTGCCGATATAACATTTAATCAGGATCGCCTGCGGCAAACTGCAGCAGCACTGGAGCAATTCAGCTCCAACTTTCGACATACGCTCTCACTGCTGCAACCTTCAAAACATTAACTGAAAATCATCTTTAGAATGGAATCTGGGGCAAGTGGCTGCGTTGTTCTAATGGGAAGTAAAAAATAATATTTCATAAGACAACGCAATTCCACAGAAATTAATTTCCAAACCCTGTTTATATGTGGAAATAAACTAGATATAAATGTTGTTCTGTTGCGGTTGAAGTGAATGGTAGGAAATTTAAATTGACTGTTTTATTTTTTGTCAGTGCTTTGAGGAAATATTAATAGCGATAATTACTTTCCTATATCCATAGTATAGAGAAAATATGGTAATCGTCAAAAAATTCAAACACTGGATTTTGACGAATCTTCAAGTTTTAAACCACACTGAGTTCGAAAAATACATTTCTGCGAAATGTCTGTCTACGACAAAGATCTCCAAAAGGCTTTGAGTTCGACAGATGAAATTTGGTATGCGGTCTTTATGCCATATTTATAGATTTTTATCAAATTTTGAGCAAATTACGCTCAAAGGAAGTTTGTCTGTCTGATTGCTGTTCGAATATTATTAAACACAATAACTATAAAACGAAGAGAATTGGATAGATAAAGTTACATAAACTGAATTAACATTCAAAGTATAGGCCTCTTTCAAAATTTCAGCCAAATCTAACAATGGATTGAGCGTCTGACAATCCATTGTCGCCTGTACTTTTCAAAAATGTAAATGCATTAACTCAAAGTCATAACGAATTAAATACAACATATTTCGTATTTCATTTTGTGACTACAAGTGGAGCTTTTTGTCAAATTTTTACTTCAATAGCTTGGGAAAAACGTGTCCAAAACAATTTTCAAATACTATTTCAAATTTCCGGATAGTATGTCAGGGATAAATAACCAAATAATTGGTCAAGGATGGCACAATAGATTCAGTAAAAGTGCAAAACCAACATCAAAAGTTAATATTTCGTCACTATTGTGTGATAAGGCGTTCTCTGGAGTGACACCTTTATTTGAGAGTACGCGAGAAATTTTTCGGGAGACCACTCTTGGTGGGTATTCATTGTTTCCATTCATAGATTCATCTAATAGACCCAAAAAACATTTTCTCAATAATTTCAGACCTATAAACAATGCATTGATTAAAAATTTGTATTGAACGAAGGAAAGACGGACATTTTTGTAATAATTTTAAACTTCTGTATTTTTTTAAAAAATTGTATATATTTTCCATCGCATCTAGAAAAAGCAGGAAGATACTCCATATTCTTTTTGCATATACTTTCCAAATCTCTTGATGAATTAATATTCTGTTCCATTGTTTCTTACCCCGGCTTGAAGTGAAAAATGTCGGAGTACTGAGGTCTTTATAAATAACAGATCGATATCATTACCGACGTCAAATGTAGAGTTGTGATAAGTGTTTGAGGTTCTTTCAATGAATAAATCGGCATGATTCTCTCTGCCTTTCCGACAAACCGGCGAATTTCAATTCGTCGGTGAGCAACCAAACAACTTTAGTTGATTGCACTGCTTAGAAATTTTTCTTGATTCAGAATCTCAGTCATATTATCATTAGATAAGATTGCTATTGATGCTGTTTTTTGAAAACACGTTCGATGCTGCCCTGTGTTTTTAAAAAAAATTATAGGATTATTATATTTTTCGAATAAGATGGCAGAATATTGCTCGTACATTTTTTTTTTGAGGGGGAAGGGATATATAATTTAAAATTCATGGGAACTTCCAAAATTCAAAATAAATGTAGTAATTCTGGAAAAAATATTTTAATGTTACGCGAATATGATCATAGAGACATTAAATAATTTTCCATGTATGAAAAAAATTAAGTAACCTTAAAAAGAGCAGTCATACATCATACTGAGAAGCTTTACGCACATCAAGCATGCACAAACAGAAAGTAAGACAGGTAACAAAAAAAATACACATTTATTTTAAATTAAAAATGTTCAACGTGACCACCAATACAATTAGGCAAATGAGGAGCATTATTACGCCCATCACAACTGAGTCACTATGCCTGTTACCGCATGTCTGTATCGCTACTTCTACAGTTCAATCGAACGGTATCTTTCATTCCATTAAAGTGGTTGAGGGGCCCCAATACCAAAATAATATTTTCGCAACCATAATCCTGTCGGTTTGTATCTGGTGACAGGACACTTGCAATCTCCAACCATCACTCGGTTTTCAATGAAAATTTCCTCCAAAAATGTCTTGATGTTCATGGAGTGGGCCACTATGTTGTATGAAGATGAATACAAGTAACGCATATCCTTTCTACAATGCAGGTATAATATGGTCATGTATGAACGAAACATACAGGTTTTCAGTGATTATACGGCTTATAAAGCCAAATACTACAGGGCAACATTTTTCAAAAATGAAAGAGCCCAGAATAATAGATGTGGTGAAATCACACTAAACAATCACATGAGAAGATTATAGGGTTTGGTCCTGTACTCTTGAAAGTTAGACGTCGCTCAGATACGATTGTAGTGAAAAGGGCATTTCAGTCCATCTGATTTTTGACAGCCATTGTGGATCGTGTTTCATCTGTGCCAGTGACAATGCAGGAAAATTTAGTCTTTCATCTGCAGATAATAACTGTTGAAATTTCTGTGCCTTGTAAAGATTTAGATCAAAGATTCTGGACGGAATAGATCGAATCCATGATAGATGAACCCCGTTTATTCTCTCGGCTTCACTTGATAGAGCATGTGCCATCAAATATGTGTTCACTATTAAAATAGGAAACACTTTATCAACACGATAATATTTTAGTCATGGAAATTTTTACTAATCTTTTCATGCATCAGAACTATTACAATGTTCTGTGCATCATAGTATTTTACATTTTTTAACAAATCTGACATCCCTTTGCTGTAGACATGATCACTTATACAGGGTGTTTCAGTGAACCGTTTCAGAACTTCTAAGAGGGGTAGGGTACATTTTGACAACTCAAAATCGTAGAGCAATGTGGGATCGGAAAAGCTTTCCTGAAGCGGTGTTGTACACAGAAGCACCATAAAGAAAAGAGACCGTAAATGAGAAATCGTTTTAATAATAGATGTAAAGAAGCAAAAGGTACATGTATTAAAGTAAGTGTTCGAAGTTTCTTCCACGAGCTACAATGCACGCCTCACATCTCCGACGCATGGACATCCGAACATTCTGGAATACTCCAGGCATATCTCGGATCTCTCCGGCAGCTACTACGATTCTTGCAACGAGCTCCTCAGCAGTGTCAACAGGGGTGTCATAAACTAGCGATTTCATATGACCCCCGAAATAGAAATCAATATGGTCGTTATGCGTGTTGAAAATTCCCTCTCTTGTGAAGGATGCCTCATCGGAAAACAACACTTCAGCAGGAAAAAGGGGATTTATAGCACATTTTCCCAGGTACCACTGGGCGAAAACAATACGAGGTACATAATCCTCCGGTTTCTGTGTCTGGATACGCTGCACATGAAACGGATGCATGTCTTCTGCTCGGAGAATCCTCCAGACGCTGCAATGGGAAACCCCGACCGAGTTTTCTACACTTCGTGTACTCGTTCTTGGATTCCCCTGTACATGCTGCAGCACATTCTGTTCAGCGTCTGCAGTCCGTATTGTTCTTACCCTGTCCCTGTGTACTCTTCCTAATGAACCTGTCTCAGCTAACCTCTGGTGCAGCCTGGAAAAGAAATTATGACTGGGAATACGCCTCGTCGGATATAGTTCCACGTACAAACGCTGTGCGGCTGGCCCACTACAATTTGCAGCCCCGTACGCCAAATGTATATCGGCTAACTCTGCGATCGTGTAATCATCCATCCTACTAACTTGGCGTTCTTGTGCGAAATGAAGATTCCCTGCACGAAAGCTCGGACTTCTGAAATAACGCCATCTACTGCGTCAGGAAAGCATTTCTGATTGCCCATGGGTATATGATTTTGGTTTCTCAGGTTTTCCTACCCCTCTTAGAAGTTCTGAAACGGTTCACTGAAACACCCAGTATATTTGGTAAAGAATTGTGCACGCAAAACCATTTTCTTTTACACTTTTTTTTTGGTGTTTTCTTGGTCTCTTTTATTTCGAGATGCTCTCGTTTATTTCGAGATATTCTCATGTTATTCTTTACTTTCAAAGGAAATTTCACAAAGTTTTTCAAATTCTTTAGAAAATGTTGATTGCACTTAATGACAACAAACTTAGTTAAAACATTCTCTTCCAAACCCCTCCGTGTACAACGTATTTCTTATGCGGATCATTGGGAGCTCAATGATATCAATATTGCTGTCCCATTTCTAGAAACAAAAAGAATCTCCACATATCTTTTCTTGCACTGACTGTTGGTTTTAGCTTATTTATCCCCATGTTTAGTCTCGTTTAGAAACTGCATAAATACCATTTTGGTATGGAGTCAACAATTTTGAACCACGATTCATTAAATAATTAACAAATTATTTGGAAACTATTTTACAAATTTCCAAATTAAACTAGTTACATCAGCACATGCATGAGTATAAAAGTAAATATTTTTTATAAACTTTTTATTAGAAACTTTACTTAACTGTTTGCGTAGTCTTTCGGAAGAAAGGCTATTTTTTTTTTCTGAAATTGGAAAATTCAATTTGAACCTTAAATAGAGCTTGTACTTATATTTTCGTCATAAACGTTAGCATTAATTTTATGCAGAATTTTTATTCTTCATTACACATAATTTCTTTATTGTCTATTTTTTAATTGAATATGTAGTTTTTGATTAATAGGAAAAAGGGAAGAAAGATTTAACTTCCCTTTTTCACTCCTAAAAGCCAAAATTCAACCTCTAATTAGAGGAGCTTAGGAGAGTCACACCGGACACTTACTCAAATGATTAAAAGAATAAAACCTTATCCATGCGTTATTCCTGCTTTAAAATCTCCGGTCTCCAATCTTTGCTCAGATTGGTATCTTTTTCTTTTTTTCTTATCCTTTCAATACAAAAGGAAAATAGAGAAGCGTACAGCAGAATACTGGATATTTGTGAGGTATCAGTTAACATGACATAAATAAGATATATTTGGGTAAAAAGGCCTTAACTTAAAATTTTTCCTAAGAAACAACTACTTTTTTTAGTGAAGTTGCTGGACTAATACTTCGTATATCAAAAAACTAAGAAAAAAAAATGTTTGTATGAGCGGAAAGGGAAATTAAAGAAAGCAGTCATGATTTTCTATTCATTCGGCCATTCCATGTCCCTCCCCCTATAAACACCCCTTGTGGCCACAGACTGTGCACTCAAAGTGTCAGTAAAAAATGACTAAATGAAGCTATTTTAAAATCTGCGATCTTATATTCTCAAATTTTGTTTGACACCAAACGTTTTCTATACCAAATTTCCCTAATTTTATTAAATTGCTTTTTGAGACATCAACTTTTCTGGGATAAAATGGTGTGAAATATTCATTTTTCATTAAAGGCATTTAAAAATTGTACGTGCACATTAGTTCTTCTAAATACACTAGAAATAAAGCTGTATTGAAGATTTTTTTAAAAACATAGTTACAAACAATAAGCGAACTGCGGCTGGGATGGTAGAAAGTTATATAAACATTTCGGCTAATATTTTGAAAAATTTAACTGTAAAAACAAAATTAATCGCTTGCTTTCATTCGAAATTATCACTTCCTCCAGTTTACAGTACTGACTATTCTGTGTTATTAAAATTATTGAATATATTGTTTTATCTTAGAAAGATTAAAAGCAAAAGTTTCGGCCTTTGTTTTTAGGAGATGAAAAATCAAACCTTTCAGTTAAAAGCATCGTTACAACCTAGTCAGATGCCTTAACAACAATTTGGGACGTAGGTGACCATAAAAACAGAACTACTCATCATGAACTTTCAAATGAAATAAAATTTGGCAAAATCGTACAAATATTTTGGGCTGGAAAACTGTTTTTTAATAGAAATTTGAAAAGAGAACCACTGTATCAGATTTTTATTATTTAAGTACACATTTTTCTTAAGAACGTTAGATCATTAACTTAAAAGTTATGCTTTCTGTTTCTCCAACTGAAATATTTTAGAGGAAGGAAAGGATATAATTTTAAGATTAAATGCATTTAGAGACAACCTTGTAAATTTGACCAAAGGAAATTTAAATTTTTATTTAAATAGTAGAACGAAAATGAGCCATCATATTGATTAAATTATGTTATATAATGGAGTGTATGGCAATATGATGACCTTTTATTTATTTCTTTCAAGATCCTGTAGACCATAAAAAAGCAGAAATTAAAATGACTTCATTGTGAAAATTTTTATTAATTTATAAAAAAAAAATTCGACATAATTACCGTGAAAATTTATACATTTGACATATCAGTGGATCAAATTTTGCAATCCTCTCTTCGAAATATTTGCCTGTAAATGATATGAAGTGGATCTTAACGTTTCAAGTTAGTATGCAAATATTATTTTGATATCCTAACTAGTTCTTTAGTTCATTCCGGTCTAAATGACATTCAGTATGAAAGAGGGCAAGGCCTCAAAACAGTTATAACAGAGTTCAATGAGTTTTAAAATGGTTCGAAACAAATGAAGGCTGCTTGTATCTAAAACAACGAACTGGCTGACCTTAAGGCTAAAATTCTGATTTTAAAAGAAGCTTTTTTTTTTGAAATTAATTTTTTTATATTCATTTCTTAAAAGAATATTCAAGGAACTTAAGATTACTGAAGAATTTCAAAGGAAAGTTCAGTCAATGCATGAGGGCCGCAGTGGCCCGGTGGTAAGGTCTCGGCTTCGGAACCGGAGGGTTTCCGGTTCGAGACCGGATTCCAACGAACAATCGTCGTGTAACGGGGTCTGTTGCACATTAAATCCGTCCTGACCAAACGTCCTCCCGCTGGTGTAGCGCGGCGTGGAGAGGGAGGTGCCAGCTCAAGTGTCGACCTCGTCATCTGACCGCTGTCCAAATTAAGAGGTCTGTCCCAAAATAGCCGAAGTATTGCTTCAAACGGCAATTAATATAACTAAACAAGACCAAAAAATTCATATCACTGGTGACAATATTTTTCGAAGGAGGGATCGGGAACCAAGTACAAAATCCACCTGTATGATAAATGTCTGAATCTTAATGGCAATTATGGAGAAATATAACCAAATGAAGAAACGGCCCTAATAATCATAATTCAGAGTTTGAATGTTT